>APFE031630032.1:83243-106939 GCA_000404065.3 Pinus taeda | reverse complement strand
TATTTTTCCTAACAATTTTTTTTAAAATATGTAACTGAACAAAGTTAGTTAAGGATATATGTAATTTTGAAAAGGACAGGTAATTGAAGTGTCCAATTGGCAAAGCTTGTATTTGAAGGAAGAACCTGGATCAAAGTGAAGATTTGATGAATGAGGGAGATGATGTCTCTTGTATTTTTATGCTTGTAAAGTAGCATATGGGATTGGTGTCTCCTACAGGTTGGTTCCAATAAACTTGAGTGATTGAGGGGATTAGAATATTTTATAGGTTGGTTCCTACAATGAATAATGTATTAAACAATTTTTATGTCTTTCTACTTTAGGTGTTTCTACGTATATCTGTGTGTCATTTTCTACTTATGAGATTGATATTTTTTGGTGCTTGAATGCTTTAAATAAGTAAAATTTCTATTACATTGATTCAAACCCACCTTCTCAATGTAATTGTTGAATGCAAAAATGCATCATATTGGTCGTAACAATATAACTCTTGCATTCTTACTACGACATGCACTATTGGCTAGTAAATAATAAAATATTATTGTGAATAAATGAGGAAGAATAACTTCTAGAATGAGTATTGGGAAATATGTGAAACTAGAAAATGGGGTATATGAACTAAGCGCATAAATGATGATCCTAGCACTCAAAGGGGGAAGCAAAAAGCAACAATCCACTGAAGACAACAAGAATCTCAAGTAGGATTTAGAAGAAGCTAAAAGGAAAGTACACTCAAGGTTTAAAAAAATGGAATTTTAGTGCTATCATTAGGTCCATGGTTAATATTTCCATGGAGATGGTAGAGTAAATATCTTTAGACAAAATATACACTTTGTTCCTTAAATAATAACGGTATAAGAATAATATCACCAACCTTGCATATCTCTATGAATTTGACCTTCAAACTGATCAGGAACTAATGCAAGTGGTTCAAGACTAAAACATAGTAGAAAAAGCCAGACCTTATGAATTCTATCTCCATAATATATTGCAATATCAACTGCATACTCGATATTTGAACCCCTATGTGAGGATGTATAGTTAATGGTTGTGGCCTCATTGCTGAGGCATGAGGAGATGAGATCTAAGGAAATGAAGAGGCATAAACAAGAGGAATTATATAGGTCACATTGGTAAGGGGATGAACCATACAAGCTTAAGCATATCCTTGCAACTCATTAAATTTTTGCAACGTATAAGGTGGTTTCCCCCAATTGGAATAAGATAAAATAATAGTTTGTGTCCCACCTAGAATACATACTTAAATTATTTGGAGAGGAAGCCACTCTGACTTGGAAGAGTAGATGGAAAACTTTTCCTTATAGCCTCCAAGTGCATTAACCTCACTCTCCCCTCCAATCGTAAGCTACTATAGAAAGATATTCATGGTAAAATAAATCAATCCAAACTTTGGAAAAAGAGACTGGCATCAATGAAATTCAACCCACCTCTCTTGCTTACATGAATCTTAAATTTTAGTAGGAAGTATAGGAGGAATATTGTAAATTTATTAAGTAAGCACCAGGTCTTTATTATCTAGGATAATTCACTAGGCATTTATCTTGTGATAATTGGTAGGAATACAAAGAAAAATATGACCAATAGGATAACCAATACGATCAATAAGATTAACATGTACATTTTCTCAGGGACCGGAAAGCATATAAGTAATTGGCATGATGGGTTGAGCAATGGATGATCAAAGGCCCATATATATCCCTTTATCCACCTTAAAACATGTATTTATGTCCTTGTTAATTATACTTTTTAACGACTTATGTGACTTTACTTTGGGTTGAGTAATTTCTTAGGAAATATAATCATACTCATATTTTTACGAGCTTCGGAAGCATAAGTACATATATTTGATAGGTTTTTGGAGGAATACATGCTATACAAATAGGCCACCAACAACCTATCATAAAAAATAACTCTATTCCCTCAGCTACCATAGTAGAACTCAATACTATTTGGGTTGAATGCCAGAACAATACCAGGGGACATGTTTACATGTGAAACAAGACTGAGTGGGTGAAATTCCTACAATATATGTATCTTTTGTTGGGGGAATCATCCATCATTCCAAGGTGTTTTCTCCCCCATAAGTTCATATAAGAAGATATTTGAGGTTAGGCTTGAAGGGAGAAGAGAAAGAACATTATTTTGATTACAATGTAGCTTTATAGTTTTATTTATATTTGGACTTCTGTATTAATCGAAAGAGTATTTATTTCCAAGTAGCTAGCATTAGATTTTATTGGGTCTGTAACAGGAAAAAATTTAAGGATGAAAATTTATCTTAAAGTTTAGAAACCTTAGTGAATATCACTAGCCTTTAATATGCAATCTATAAAATATTTGACAGTTTTGTAAAAATATTAAAATTTATAATAATTTTTTATAAAACTTATATAAAATTTTGGCAATTCTTAAGGTAAAATAATTTTATAACATGAAATTTTGGTGAACCATTTTTAGAAAAAAATCAAAATTGATGCATATTTTTTTAGGAAAATGCATAGAAAATTAACTGACTTCCAAAAGTTAGCCCCTAAATTTCTCCCTGGTTTGTAAGCACCTTAGGGAGTGTCCACCCTTTTGAGTTATAATTCCCCTATGTACCCTTATATTTCTCATACTGATGCTTATTTTCCATGATATTTAATCTTTCATTTTATGTTAGAATTAGTTTAGTGAGTGATGTACTTTTCATGTTCCAGTAGAAGATTGATAACTTATTCTTTCTATTTTGGTGAGTTGCTTTTATTAAATTGTCATGATAGAAATTATTTTCTTTATGATTTTTATGCTTTCAATCATTTAGTTGCTCCATTAATATCTTTAGAATTTTCCTATAGGAAATATAAAACTTTCTTGTAGGATTATATGGTTTCCTATAGGAAATATAAAACTTTCTTGTAGGATTATATGGTTTCCTATAGGAAATATAGAACTTTCTTGTAGGATTATATGGTTTCCTATAGGATGGACTTGAGAGCCTATTTTTAGCACTTTTACGCATTTTTAATTGATATATCATCTCTAAATAAAAATATAGCACTTGATGTGAATTAGCAGGTAGGGAAGTTAAAGATATGAAAATTTGTGTATATAAGATCAAACTGTCTAACTCTTCATGTTGTAATAACAAGAGGAACATGTCCTACCTTCCATAGAGAATCTAACTCTATAATCCTATGAAGAGTTGAAATAGGATAAAAATTTATAGAAGAGGTCCCAAACTATATGACAAGGGTAGGATGGCCTTATGTAGATTGGGTTCAAAGGATAACTTTTGGGAAACACAAAATGGTACTCCCATGAGAAGCTAGAGGAAATTTTTCTAGACCTCATTTAGTGAATTAGATTAGAATATTATAATATTTTTCATCCACCTCTATGTTTTCATGGAAGAAAATTTATAAGAAGAATATTATAAAGCCATTTTCATTGGTGGGTCTCAATTTGGATAATGGGGGTCTAAAACCTTCCAAAGGGAATATGAGGCATTGAATGAAATTTTTTGTGGCCCAAAAACTCTCACTTGTGCTAGATCCCATGATATAGTTATAGACTAAAATATTTTTTTCAATAGTGTAAGAAAGATATCAATTGAATTTTGTGTGAAAAATATGTTCCTCCTAAAAGTTGGCCTTTTGATATAATCACCATGGTTTAAAAACATGCCACCTCAACCCCCATTACTCATGCAAAATGCGATAGTAATGAATGGAATATTTTAGAAGGGTCAAATTTGAAACTTTAGTTAAGAGTTGGAGGAATCAAACATAACCCTTTTTTTGTTTTTTTTGCTGAAGCAAGTGTTGATCCTTCTATTTCATTAAGCCGAAAAATAGTTTACAATAAATACAAGCATCTCGCCGATGCTAAGGCGACAGAAAGAAAGAAAAAAATCCCCTAGGGAAAAATATCTTAGCTTTATAAAGAGAACCATCTAACCCAAGGAAAATAAACCACACTACCCTCTCGGCCCCTAGAAAGCCCACAAAGACTCCCGCCACCCAACCCTCGGAGGAGCCCCATTGATCGGAGCCATTCATTTCTGCATTCAAACAAATGTCCAAGGTTGACATCATGCCGCCAAGACGATCGAAGTTTAATGGTACCGCTCCACCAAGTTTCACGATTAAACTTGACCGTTGATTCACACTGCTAAATCCTACGGTTGAGAATTATATTTCACCGAACAAGCTGCCCCGATGATAGTGAGCGATGAAGGGTGGTTTCCAAAACCATCTCATTGTCATGTATAGGATGTTGATAGTGATCGCTGCAAATGCTCAAAAACTTTTTCCCGACTAAAAGCGATGCGATCAGCCGAAAACTACCTAGGAAGTGGTTTTACTCTCCGAATCACAAAAATCTGAATATTTCGGCTACCGGAAGAACCTGGATTCCTCTCGCTCCTGCTTTTCATCCTCACTTGATCCTGGAATCTAGAAAGGAAGAGAGACTCTCCATTAATGAAGGAACTCTGGTGTCCATTTCGCTCACCCCGATGAATAGTGATATCCAACTCGCTGATTCCGGGAATTTTAGCAGCCAGTCTTATTCTACCCCCAGCAAAGACCAGTTTTCTAGATACTGACGACACATACAAAGGATAAAACTTAAGAGCTTGCCTCAATGGTATTGTGTCTAAACACTCTCCTATCTTCTTCCGCATGTTCCAGGAAAAGAGCCCTCAGTCTACTTTGACTCAACTCCTGCAACTCCATCGAAACTTTATCCTTTGTACAACTAACATCCTAGTTGGCAAGAAGATCCACCAGCTTATTGGCCTTTCTGTGAACATGATGGAAACTAACACTGTGTAGGTTTTGGAGATATCCCTGAATTCTTTGGAAAACCCAGATTAATTTCCAGTATTTGGAGACTTTTTCTGACGATGTTCCACTATTTATTCTTTTCACTGAGTTAATGATTAACTCAGAGTCCACTTCTATTATCACATTGCAACAATTATCTTGACTCAGAAGATCCAGGCATTGCTCCATAGCCATTAGTTTAGCCATGTTGTTGGTGGCTTTCCCTAGGTGACAATGGAAGATGAAAATAATATTTCCCTCAGCATCCCTAAGGAGTCCTCCATACCCAACAATTCCCACGTTTCCTTTTGAAGCCCCATCAATGTTGTATTTCAAATATCCTTCCGCGGGAGGATGCCAGAAATCCTTCTCCCTGTCCATTGGGATAACCTTCCTATCTAGGCCTTGAGGAGTGAGCCCTTGCATCCCCCGCTGCTTGAGAATTTTGGAATCCCTATCTAAGGGGGGGTTTTTAGGGTAGTTCTGAACAGTGATTCCTACTGTTTCCTTAAGTTGTTTCGGGATTATCTCAAGTAGGCGGTGTGGGGGATTATTTTCCTCCTTAAATATGCTTTTTTTTCTCACCTTCCAAATCTTCCATATAATGACACTTGGTGTAAGGGCCCAAGCTGAGTTGGGAAAATTCATAATCCGAAAAATTTCTTCTCCAATGTGGAGGGTGTTAATGATGTTCCCTCTGTCCCTGTTGGATTGTTGAAAGATTGAGGCAAATGTGTCCCATAACCAAGAGATGAAAATGAAACTATTGAGTAAATGCTCCATTGTTTCCTCTTGAGCCCTATAGAGCTGGCATCTTGAAGGCTCCAGAACATCCCTCTTCCTAATATTGTCCCAAGTCAAGATTTTCTTGTGGTAAACCAACCACCTGAAGAGCTTGATTTTCATCCACCCTTGGTGCTTCCAAAGGTTTTGCCAGATTTTGTCAAGAACTTGGGAATCCAACTCAAGGAGAATGCCTTTTGCTTCCTTAAGATTAAAGGTGCCTTCTTTGTTATTGCCCCATCTTAGTTGGTCTTGCCCCCCTGAAACTAAGATCTTCCTCTGTTCCACCATTTTGATGACCGTCTATGCTTTTGTTTTCAAGGGGTTGTTGTTCCTGTAATCAATATTTCTCCAAATTCTCCACTTATCCGTATGCTGAGTATGATCCTAGAAGTCCTTTACCTTAATGAATCCTTGGGAATCTGTCTCATGCTTAAGGTTGAAGAAGTCTACATTCAATAGAATTGGCTCTCATTGCCACCTATCTTCCCAAAAAAGAGATATATCCCCTTCTCAGATTTCCCAGAAACTATTCTCTTGAACTAGGCTTCTATACTCCCAGGCTTTGTTCCAGATGTATGAGCCCTTTATATTTCCCGACATTCTTATGAGATCCCTGGTTTGCCAGGAGTTTGCATATTTTTCTTTCTAGATATTTTCCCATTGGTTCTCTGGATTCTGAACCTAACACCACCATATTTTGGCTCCTAAAACTTTACTCGGTATTTCATAATCATCCAAGCCTAGCCCTTCATGGCTTTTGGGTCTACAAATTTTTCCCAAGACACTAAGGCCCATTTTTTCCTTGTTTCCTCTTTACCACAAAGGAAGTTTCTTTGGATATTTCTAAATTTTTCTAGGACTCATTTTTTAGTAGGGAGGGTTGATAACATAAAAATAGGGATTGCTTGTAGAATAGCTTTTGTAAGAACCAACATTGCAGCAAGATTTAAAGATCTGTTGGTCCATTTACTGACTTTATCCTGCAACTTATTGATCAAGGGTTCCCAAATGCTTTTGAGCAATGGTTTAGCCATTAGAGGAACTCTCAAATATTTGGAGGGAAGGGAATCCCTTTGAGAGCCAAGAATTTTGGAGACAATTTTCTGAATAGCAATATTGATATTGAAGAAAAATATTTCTGATTTGGAGAGATTAACCTCCATACCTGAAGCTAAGGCAAAGGGATTCATAATTTTTTTGTAGGCTGAAGCTTCTTTGACTGTGGGGACTCCCTGTAGCATGGTGTCATCAACAAATTGTTGGTGAGTCAGGGCCTGACCATTCTCAGTTAGTTGTAGACCCTTAATCTTTCCTATTACTTTAGCATGCTTTATTGACTCGCCCATTCCTTCCATCATGAGGATGGAAGGAAAGGAGGAGAGTGGATCTCCCTATCTAAGGCCTCTTGAGGGACTGAAAATCTCCGAAGGAGTGCCATTAACTAAAATAGAAAGACTGGAGGAAGTCACCAGTGCCATAACCCATCTGACCCAGTTATGATCAAATCCAAAAGCAATAAAAACTATTTTGATATAGGACCAATTCACCTTGTCATAACCTATGGCAATATCTAATTGCATGATCATGCTTGCCTGCCTCTTGCTAGTTAATGAGTGAACCACCTCTTGAGCTTGAATGATGTTGTCTAGAATTTGTCTGCCTTCCACATAACCTGATTGTTCCCCTGATACCAGAACAGGAAGTAAAGATTTGAGCTTGTGTTTTATTTTAAACAGATTTTTTCTCCACAAAAATATTCTCAAAATCCTTCTTGTTCCAATCTTTAATTCAAAGCTTGATGTGCTTTAGTCTTTTGTGAAGAAGAAACATTCTTGTTCCCTGTATCTATAAATATTCTAACCACCATTTCTCAATGTTGCTTAATAAGTTTGGGTGGGATAGCCATATATTCTCAAATCTGAAAGGTTTGTTCCTAGGAGTTCTAATGCCCTTAATTTCCAATTGAACCGACCAGTGATCTAAGCCTCGAAAGGGGAGAACTCTTGTTCTTACTTCATTATCTGCTAGCATAAGGTCTTCAGAGATTAGAAATCTGTCTAACTTTGAGGCTATATGGAACTCTCCACCTCTTCTATTATTCCAAGTGTAGAGGCTAGTGTTCCTGCTAGTGTCAACAAGATTCATATTGTTTGAAAAGGTTTGAAATGCTAAATAGTCATTACTTAGAAATCTGGTTCCCCCTTTTTTCTCTGAAAGAGATTTGATCATGTTGAAATCACCTCCCATGATCCAAGGTATTTTTGTATGTTTTGTCCCTGAGATCCACAAGAGAGTCTAGAAAATGAGTTTGCCATTTGTTCTCTGAGGTCCATAAACATTTGTGACCGGAAAGGTATCCCTGTCTCCTACAGGTTTAATCACCACTGATAAATAATTCCTAGAAACCTCAGCATCTAAAATGCCAATTTTTTGGGGATTCTAAAGAGTGAGTATGGCCCCCACTGTGTTCTCAGCTTTAACTTCTAGAAACTCAAATCTACTAAGCCATTTGCTATGAATTTGTCTTACTTTTTGAATGGAACATTTCATTTCTTGGATGAAGATAATATCTGATGCTTCTTGTTTAATTCTATTACTAAGCATTCCCTTCTTTCTCTTACTCCCTATACTCTAATATTCCATGATGTAAACTTCATAGTTAAATATTTGTAAAGGAGTAGCTGGTTAGATCTTTCATCTTACCTGAATCTATCATTAGCTTTCCACACTCCATCAAGAGTTCATTCTACTTTTTTCGGCCTCTTTTCTTGCATGGGTTTCTAGTAGCTAATCCCAAAGTTGATTTTATTGTTTTCATGCCTCCGTTGTCCTGCTTATTGATGATTTTTCCTTTTTCCAACTCCTTAGCCTGCGTTTTCCATAAAAACAACTGTTGTATTCTACTGAGCTCTTCCTGAGGTAACGAATATACTCCTCCCATTGTTCCTTGTAACAAGAACCCTTCCAGATCTAGATTTTCATTATCAAGAATTTCCTGTAATTCGTGGTCCTCGAGGTCCACCTCATTCTAGATCATTTCATAATCCATCTCCAGTTCTGCATCACTTATTATAGCTTCTTGCTGATAATCAATATCCTGTGTTTGTTCCCATTGTTCTTCTTTCTCATAATCCTTAGGAATTCCTTCCATTGCTTGATCTGCTTTTGAGATTTCTTCATCTTCCTCAAGCACCTAGAATTTGTTTTGACTAATCTGTTGTCCTTCATCTTGATGTTGTTTTTGTCCTGTTTTGCCACCTTTACCTCGATTCACCACCTTTTGAAAGTTTTGTGTTTCCTTCATTATGTTAGTTTTGCTCTTGGTTACCACTTTACTGAGCTGACAATCTCTTAAAAGGTGTCCATGTTCATGACATCTGCATCATCTAAACAGAATGTGCTCATAGTCTACAATTTGCACCCATTCTTCATCAAATACTTCCGAGATCACCACATCCTGTAGATCTCCTCATAGATCCATTTCCACACATATTCTGGCAAAGGAAGTATATTTCCCCTTCTTGTGGCTTCTAAAACTTAACAAAATGACCTAATTTGTTTCCTGTGGTGGCCAACTATTCATTTTGCTAGTAATTAAGAGGTAGAGAATGGAGCCTTACCCAAACCAGTACTGAAGTAAAATTTTCACGTTCTGGAACAAAATTCATCATCCATGGCCGCATGTAGAGTACAGCTATTGCATAGAAGTAAGGCCCTTCTTCAAATACTCTGTCCTTATCTTCAATATTTGTGAGCACCATAGTAAAGAAACCCTTTGACCCAAGATGTAGATCAATGCTACCTTTAGGTTTCTAGTGGTATTTGATCCACAACTGTAAAGCTTTTTCAGTGGGCCATAATCCCATGAATTTGCAGATGATAGCATAGATCCGCATGTGCTCCCTATGTGCGTGCAAAGCTAAATCATTTAAGATAACTCTAGGTGTGATATCTACTTTGGGTTTGCAGGGTCCCTTTTGTTTTCTGTCTTTAGTTCCCTATTTTTTGTCTTCCTCCTCCTTGTCTTTTGTGCCATTATTTTCCTTCTTTATGGCCTCTCCTATCTCCTCATCCATGTCTCTTTTCCCATCCTCCATATTACATCTAACCTTTTCTAGAGGTTTCTTGCCTCTACTAGCTATGGCCTCCTTATAGGAACGAGTGAAGCTCCCTCCTATGCGACCCTCCATATGTATCCCTGACTGCAACTAATTGAAATCCTCGGTGTTCGCCCCCGCTGCATTTTTTCTTCCCCTAACTTTTACCCACCCCTGAGTCAAACACAACCCTTACCTGGCTATTGGAATATATTAAAAACTATGTCACTGAGAAGAGTTAGGTTTCCACTCTATGCAATTGTATCTTGTTTAAGAGTAGAGGATATCAATTGGAAGTGGGAGGAAGACAAAATAACATAGAGATTTAGTTCTCTGTAGTGATATCCTAATAGGCCACATATCTCAAGCAACTCCATAGAGAGTGTTTTATCCTTAATACATATATTATTACCATTCCAAAAAAAAGGAGAACATAGCAACCTCACCTTTTAGCTAAGATTTCTCCTATAGCTTTTATTAGAGAAAACTTGTGTTCATTGTGGTTGGTGTGCGATTGTGTTTGTTTTTCTCTATTTTATGAATTTTATTTATTTCATGCATAAGTGAAAAATCAACAATGAAAAGATATGGAAGCTATAAAAAATTAATCATCATATGAAAGGTTTTATTTTATTTTATGAGATCTATTATAATGAACTATCTAGTGGAATATACATGGTTTTTATAAACTAGAGATAGTAGAGCATTCAATCTTTAGCCATTGCATTATTTATATGGATTGAAATTTCTATGGACTTTATTATGGGTTATCAAAATTCGGCAATAAATTTGTAATAATTGTTATAGTTGACCACTTTATCGAATATTCTCAATTTGTTCTCTTTAATACCCCTTCAAGGCCATTACAACTACATAATTATTTAAATTTGTATTATGATGTATCATTACACCATGTTCACTTTTAATTCTAGAAAGAGTTGATTTAGCTCTAGGACACTCAATTGAAGCATAACACCACATATCATCACTAAATTAATAGTGAGGCTAAATATGTCAATAAGTAGTTGTAAGCATATTTGAGGTGCGTTACTTTGGAAAGACAACCGTGATGAGTCTAGAAGTTACCTCAAGTTGAACGGTAGTATATTATAAATTATCATGTTTCTGCTTGAACAAGTTTCTTTGATATTCTCTATGGCCAAATGCCACAATCATTACTATCATATTTACTGCTAGTCTATAAGGTGTAGGAGTTTGAAAAGACCCTTGTAGATTGAGGAAACATTCTCTTCCCTCCCAATAATGATTAGGTGATGAATCAAAATAGGATCATCATCATTTTCAATGTCATTTTTATGAAATGATGCAGGATCATTCAACCCGCTAATATCATTATATTTTAGTAGACATAGGGGTATTGTTTTTTCAAGGGAGTTGGTCTCCTAAGTGTGAATTAATTTAATTATTTAGTCTTTTGAGCGATTTTAATGAGAATAAGATTTAATTGAATATAGTGAGCCATATTTGTAAATGTTCTCGAATGTAGGAGAACATGAAGGATTTAGGATAATTGAGAGATGAGAGGATTTGAGAATTAATTGTAAAACTTAGATTAGGATTTAGTTCGATTTTATGGATTAGAGAGGATGCTTAGGGATGATGAAGATATTTTAGGATTTTGTTGAAGAATTTATGGATGTAAACCAAGAATTGGTTTTAGAGTCCTTTTGTATAAATGTAAGCTGAAAAGGTAAAGAAAGAGGTTAGAAAGTTAGATGTTTTAGATAGGCTAGATAGATAGCTAAAGTGTGTTTGTAAGCCTATGGGCAGAGTGTGAAAAGAGGCCACAAATCAGGGGAATCATGCTAGAGAGAGATAGAGAATCTCATTCTGTAATTATTGTTTATATTTATATAATATAGAGGTTTATCCTGAAACTATATAAATGTGTGTGTTTTGAGTATTGAATGTTGTTTTATGAGTGAATCGGAATTTTGTATAATATACGTGTGTAGCCAGAGTTCTTTAGAATACACAAAGGAGAATAATGATTCAGAGAAATCATAATGGATCATTGAATCCAATTGAAGGAACAGAGTGAAGCTCTGGAGAGGTAGTGAAGTGAGAATTCATGGAGTTAAGCTCCAAGAGAGTTGATCAGCGGAAGAGTGGAAGAATGAAACCATTGAAGAAACTTGAAACCACAAAGTAAACACTGAAGAAACAAAGTAAAGTCAAAGTAAAGGGACGAATGAAGAAGAAATTCATCGATGGATGGGAACCAATGGATCTTGGAGATCGACGGATGAGATTGAAGGAATTAGGCGACCAAGATTAAATTGCGTAGGATTGAGTTAAGGAATGAATGGTGGAGATTAACTGGAAGTGGTGGCAAAAGAAGAATCTGGATAAGCCATCCCAACTGTTGATTGATACAAAGATCTACAGTCACTAGACACTAACAAGCTCAGGTGTTAGTTCTAAAGGAAGGCGGATTTATAAACAAAGGCGAGTTATAGCGGAGGAAAAGTGGTAAGTGGTATTAGAGGGTAGTTGCCTGGTTCCATTAAACAATTGGCACGTAGCACAAGAGCGAAGAGAGAAAACCGCTTTATCAGGAGGGTATTCTCTGTGCTTGTGTCTCACCCAAAATTGTTGTGAACTGTTAGATCCATTGAGTGCAGATCAATGATGGAGGACTATCAAGCAAGTTTGATTGATCGGAACCGATAGGGTTATACATGTGTGGTTATTATATTTTGAGTTCCGGATGTTAATCACATATCGAAGGAGATGGGGGAACACATGTTAACGTGACCCGCAGAGATGCGACTGCGATTAGCGATAAAGGTAACCTCATAAACTATGCAACGGATTTAAAAAGTGTGGAAAGGGTATGTTTTATGTATATTTCCCTTTTAAAGGGTTTATAATAAAATAATGCATGGATATGAAGGTTTTATGGGTTAAGTCTGAATTAACCAAAGGTAAGTGTCGAGTTTGGTTATATAAGCGAGAATAAGAATTAAACAAGGTTTATGAGGGGTGATTAAGTCTCATAGAAAGGTGGTATAGTAAAGACTGGGCTATTGTAATGAATGATTCTATAGAGTTTAATAAAGGGGGCCTAAGCCATTGATGGTTGAATATTTTGACTCAATAGTGAGTTAAAATTCCTAGGACAAATATGATTATGCATTGTACATGTATACTATGGGTGTAAGCAAGGGTAACCTTACATCATTTGGTATCATAGTAGAATTGTAATTGAAACAATTGGTGTTAAACATAACAAAGAAATTCTATGTAAAAGAATTCAGAACAAAGCTATGTGTAAAGATGTTTATGCAGGTAGAGGGGATCAGATTCTAATCTAATAAATAGTAAACACACAGAGGTGATGTGTAGAAGAACTTGCACATGCAAGGAACAGAGGACAATCCTTTTGAAGATCAGGAAATGGTAGAACAAGATTATGCAGAGATCTTGAAGGTGAGGTGATATGTTTTGTTCTGATTTGAATATTGGAGAATGTGTGGTTGTTATATGATAAAAATGGGAATGTTTGTATTAAGAAATAAAACCCACTGGTCAGCTCTACGAAAGAGAGCCTGAACTAGAAGTGTCTAGCTCTGCATAACACTCTACATTTTCATCAACATTACACATTAAATAGAATACATTGTTTTAGCGAAGTTAGAACAACATCCTAAGAAATAGAAACTAATTCCTATCCTGAGGCTACGAGAACCAACTCTACCTATTCTAGGATATTCTCCATCATCTTCGACACCCCTCCTTAATGGAGAATGGGTTTACATATATGCCTAACATCTCCCTAAGCATTTGAAATTTTAGGTTTCAAAGGGGTGTAGTGAAAATGTCCGCAACATTATCACATGTATTACAATATTCGAGATTAATTTCTTTAGATTGCACTTTCTCCCTTACAAAATGGAATTGATTATCAATATGTTTCGTGTTTTTGTGAAACACCAGATTGTTGGCCAGCATGATTGAATTTTGATTATCGCATCTGATTGTTGTTGCAACTGCCTATTCTTCCCCAACATCCTTCAGAAGTCTCCGCATCCAAACTGCCTCGCACGTTGCTGCACACATGGCTTGATACTCTACTTCTGCCGAGGACAAGGAGACTGTGTTCTGTGTTTTGCTACTCCAAGTGATCACCCCGGGTCTAGGATTGAATGCATAACCTGTTATAGATCTACGATCATCTATATTTCCTACCCAATCTAAATCTGCAAATCCTTCCAGTCTAACATCAGAAGAGTCAGTGTAAATAATTCCATAATCTACAGTACCTTGTAGATACCTCAAAACATTCTTCATTGAATTCTAATGGATTTCAAGTGGCTTAGACATAAATTGGCTTAACACACTGACTGCATAAGCCAAATCAGGTCTAGTGGTGGTTAGGTAGATCAAACTCCCAACCAGTTGTCTGTAAAGTGTTGCATCCACTGCTTTTGAGCCATTCTCACACTGCAATTTGATGTTTTGTTGCAATGGTACCAGTGCAGACTTGCACTGATTCATTCTAAACTTCTCTAATAGGCCTTTGACATACTTTTCTTAAGACATAAACGTTTGAATTGAATCTCTCTAGATATCAAGACCTAAATAGTATTTGAGTTCACCGAGATGGTTCACCTCAAGCATCTATGACATTTGTTGCTTGATTTCATCAATTAGATATGTAGCATCACCTGTAGTTATCAAATCATCTACATATAATGAAATCAGCACTATGCACCCTTGTTCATCTTTCATGGTGTAAAGATTAGGGTTATTCCTACTTCTATGATAGCTAGCTTGTAGAAAAAATGAATAAGTTTTCTCATGCGATGACCTGGGAGATTGTTTTAGTCCATAGAGTGCTTTCTTCAACCTACATACTAAATGCTATTTTCCCTTCTAGACAAACCCTTCCGGTTGCTCTAAATAAATCTCTTCTTTTAGTTCCCCATTCAGAAACCCAAACTTTACATCTAGTTGGTGCATCATCCAATGTTTCTTAGTAGCTAAGGCAATTAAAATTCTAATGGTGTTCAATTTAGCTATAGGGGCGAAGGTTTCTTCATAATATATCTCTTCTTTTTGTGTATACCCCTTTGCAAGAAACCTAGCTTTTAGTTTTTCTATAGTTCCACATGCATTGTTTTTCAGTTTATATAATCATTTGCAACCTATGACCTATTTTCCTCTAGGAAGTTCTACCAATTCTCAAGTGTTGTTTTTGATTATTGAATCATATTCCTATTCCATGGCTATTTTCCATTCATTACTTTCATTTGCTTCTTTATAACTAGATGGTTCAACAACATTCATCATACTAGTTATAAAGGCATATACCCTATATCTTTCAGGCATTTGAGATTTCCTACTTGATCTCCTAAGTGGTGGGGTGGTGGTTTCAAACCTTATTTCTTCCTGTTGCTACTGCTATTGTTTCTCATCCTCTACCTTTGTTTATTGCTGATCCTGATTGTTCTCTGCATCCTCTTCTTCAATGTATAGAATGTCCCATCCATCATAGTGCTCATCAGTTTCTTCACCACCCTACTCATGGAATTTAACATCTCTACTAACAAATATCTTGTGAGTAGAGGGATTAAATAATTTATATACTTTATATGACGAACAATACCTTATAAAAGTGCATTTGATGGCTTTTCAGTCTAATTTCTTTCTATATTCCTTGGGTATGTGGGTAAATGCTTTACATTCAAATATTCTTAAGTGTTTTACTGCAAGCTTATATCCATACAAAGCTTCAAAAGGAGTTTTAAACTCAAGACTTCTTGTAGAACTCATATTTTTAAAATAAACTGCAGTACTCACTACTTCAACCCAAAAACCATTTGAAAGATTCTTACCTTTCAACATACTTCTCACACATTCCACCAGAGTTTTGTTCTTCCTTTTTGTTACTCCATTTTTTTGTGGAGTATGGGGTACTGTAAACTGCTACAAAATTCCATGATCTTTACAATATCTGATCAGATCATCTTTCCTATATTATCCCCTTTAATCAAAATGGAGAATTTTTATTTGTTTCCTTGTTTGTCTTTCAATCATATTTTTAAAAATCTTAAAGTATTTGAATGTATGAATCTTCTTAATTGAGAAATACACCCAAGAAAACTTCGTACAGTCATCAATAAATAGTAGGAAATACATTGCACCTCCTAATGATTTAGTCTGCATGGGACCACAAAGGTCTGTGTGCACTAACTCTAGTATATCGCTCTATTTCTTTTCTACTCTAGTAGGGAATTCTTCTTTATGCATTTTTCCTAAAGTACAAGCATCGCAATCATTATGTACATGCTTTAGCTTAGGAAGATCTCTTACAATTTCTTTCCTCTGTAGTAACAACAAATCATTGTAATTGGTGTGGCCAAATTTCTGGTGCCAAAGCTCTTCTGTAGTCAGAGTCACTAATATTAATGCTCGAACTGGTGCAGGTCTCATATCCAGCGCGTAGAGTCCTCCTGTTCGGATTCCTGTAGCAATTGTCTTCATTCCATCTAGCAGATCCTTAATGTATAGTTACATTTAAAGAATTCAACATTCAAATCTTGATCTGTAATCATAGATACAGAAATCAACTTCTTAGTTATGCCAGGCACATACATTACATTATAAATTTGTTTGATATTACCATAAGGTAGAATAACATAAACTTTCCCACATCCTTTTATTTGATGACTTTGGTCATCTCCTAGGTAAATTTGTGTGCCTTCATTGATCTCTTTAAAATCCTCCAGCTAGTGCTTGTTCCCTGTCATGTGAGTTGACGCTCCTGAATCTACATACCAAATGTCTGCATCAACATTTTCATTATGATCTACCATGAACAACCTCAAATTTTGCACCTGATCACCATTTGCAAGATGAACTGCATGTCTTTTTGACTTCTATTATTCTTCATGATACTTCTTTTTCCTACATTCCCTTGCAATATGACCAAAATTTTCGCAATAAAAAGGTTTAGTTTCAAAGTAGTTTTTATTCGGATGGATACCTTAAGTCAGATTTGGATTTTTATGTGAACTTGTTCCTTTTTGTTGTTGTGGACCTCCTTTCCCTTTGTAGAAGTTCTTCCTCACCACCAATGCAAGATCGACACTCTGGTGCTTCAAAGTCAATCTCCTCTCTTCTTCCTACATCAGTATACCTGTTAGCTCTTCAAAATGCGGAATATTCTCTCTGGCATTGATCCTAGAGATGAACATCTGATAATCATCAATGAAAACATTCATTGTAATGGTCACAAGATCTATATCATCCACTGTATGACCAATATCTGATAATTTGTTTTTTAGATCCTTGATCCTTGATACAAATGAAGCAATCATTTCATTCTCATCCATCTTCATGGACAAAATCTTACTCTTCAGGAACAAAAGATGATTTGAATTTTTGATATCATACAATTCCTTCATAATTCCCTAGATCTCATTAGTTGAATTACCTTCTCTAATGTACGGTATAATATAATCTTTCACTCACATATTTAACATTTTCCTTGCTCTACTTTCTCATTTCTCCCAATTTGGGACCAATGTTGATCCAGCCGTGGGCCTCGGCTCATCCCCATTCACAATCTGCCAAGCACTCTGCACTTGTAGCAGAGTCTACATATTAATCTTCCAATTTTCATAATTGGAACCATTGAGCTCGTTATTATCATTCATGCATGCTTCAAATATGTTGTTATTCATCTTGGCGATTTAGAAAAAAAACCTTTGACAGGTAAAAGATGTTAAATTTACCCCAAATCTGTGGCAGAGACAGATCACTGTTATTATATCTCGCAACACAAGCATAGATCTCCATGGCTTTCTTCTCATCCTCTAGACAACCTCCTGTTGTCAGCTACAACCTTGTTCTTGGCTTCCCCACTAAGCTTCTCTGATAGCTACAGCCTTTTCGTTGGCTCCCTTTGCAATTTCTTCGATTTACATGATCGTCACTGATATTTGCCCAGTATCTGAGACTATTCACTAAAATACGCCCAATTTTAGGGACCGTCACAATTTTTCATCAGTTTTCCACGACCTGCACAGTTGTACACCTAAAAGCTATGATGATTGAGAAATAAAAAATTCTGGAGGTGCAAGAGTGGTCGTTACAGCTATCCACACAAAACCTGTGACGATTTAATAGTGATCGTCACGGCTATCCACTCAAAACATGTGATGATTTTGGTTCAAAGAACCACCCACCAGCCAGTGTAGAGGTTCCTCGGCTCTAACACTCTGATACAATGATAAAAATGGCAATGTTTATATTAAGAAATAAAACCCACTAGTTAGCTCTACAAAAGAGAGTCTGAACCAGGAGAGTCTGGCTCTGCAAAATGCTCTACATTGTTCATCAACATTACACATTAAATAGAATACATGCTTTTAGGGAAGTTAGAATAGAATCCTAAGGAATACAAAGTAATTCCTATCTCGAGGCTATGTTAACCAACTCTACCTATACTAGGATATTCTCCATTATCTTCAACATTATATTGATACACAAGTCACAACATAAGGAGGTGAGAAAGTTGCAGCAATAGCCTAAGAGCAAGGAGTGCTCAAGAGAAACTGAGGACAACTTCCAACTATGGGTTGGTAGAAGTTGTTGAGGCACCTCCACGGTTGCGATTGTGGGTAGAGTTGTCTTAGGGATAAAATTTCTAGCCAAAGAAGTGTTGGGTAGAATTGTTAGTCAACAACAGGTTTGAGGAAAGAACCAGAGAGATGCTAAAAGACTGAGTTCAAAGGGGAGAAACTTAGTGAGGAATATCTAGCAAGGAGAGGACTTGTTACTACAGAGCTATTGTTGCAGATCACAAAGGCAATTTGACAAAGGATGTGGGTAGAATTGCCAAGGTAATGAAGGAAGCTGGTAAAACTTTCTAAGTGAAAGAAGGAGTGGTCAGAACCAAGTATTTCATGGTGATTGAAATACAATAGGATAATTGTGTTCCTGAGAAGTGCATATGAGTTAAATCTTAGAAGGAACAAAGAAAAGTTCTGAAAGGAGGTTTCAGAGAAAGAGAACCAAGTGCTTTCCAAAAGACCGAGTACAAAGGAGAGCTTCATGATGTAAGTGGTAGTAGGGAGGAATTGTTGTTGTGGAGGCTTTAATGAAGCTCATAGTAAGTGAGTGAGGAGCTCACGAAGATAGATAAGAAGATGGCTACCAATAGTCATAATAGAGGTTTTGAGGAAGACCACAATAGAAGAAAGATAAAGAAAGAGGATGCCAAGGCAAATGGAAAAAGGATGAGTCAAAAGGAAATTGACAACGAGATTGTAGAGATGAAAGAACAATTCGATGTATTGATGAGGATACTAGACGAAAGTCAGAGACAAGGTTGGGTATTAAAGAAGAAGCCAGTGAAGTGGCATAAGTTGCAGAGAAGGCTACATCAAAGGTAAGTAAAGTGGCTGATGGGAAAACTCAGAGAAGCTGAGTTGGAAATGGAAGTGTCCGTTTGTAAACAAGAGCATGGTCAAGTTCTGAATGAAGATGAAGACTTGAAGACTAAAACTTCAAGTGAGATAAAAGGATCACAAGATTTTAAATCTGAAAATATTTTTATGTTTGCAGGAGAAATATGTGAAGGACGACAAATTGTTGATGTTAGCTTAAAGAGGGAAGAAGATAGGCATAATCTAAATTTTGTTTTAGAAGAGGAAGTAAAGAAGGATATTAAGTAAAGGACTTAATGAGATTGAGGAGAAGAACATTGAAATATTTCTATGTCATGTAAAGGACTTGGAACAACACAAGGAATTGGTGATTGAATCATGAGATGAAGTCATGAGGTCTTATGGTTTTATAATTGACAAAGTGTGCGTGAATGTAGGTATTACAGAAGACAAACCATTTTATGGAATTGTCTTGAATGAAGTTGAAAATTTCCAGGTAAAGTACGATGATCACTACCTTTAAAAGGAAGATCAAGTTGAGTTATTACAGCAGAAAGAGTTCATAAATTTCGTGCTTAATGGAGGAAATATCTTCAGTAGAGATGAGACAGTTATGTCCTATGATAAGAAATTTTCTATTGAAGAGGATAACGAGGAATTGATTTTCTTAAATGATCAAAGGGAGAGTGATGAACAAACATTTAAAACTATCAAAGGGATAGAGGATCAGAATTTTATTCTAATCAAGAATGAAGAAATAGTGTCAATAAGTTATGCTTGTGACAAAGAAGAAGATAGTGAGGATAGTACAGTACTTTTGGAAGAAATTCCAAGCAAGATGGAAAAATTGTGGCATGAGTTAAGTCCTTTGGAAAAAAGGCTAGAAGACCCAAAAGTAAGTGTTCAAGTTGTAAAATCAGAATTGAATGAGAATGAACAAGTTCACTATAGTGGACAGAGATAGAAAGACATCATTAGAATAGATGGTGTGGAGGAGAGACTAGTTAACAATCTCATGAATTCTTTTGAGAATTCAAATGAGCATCCTAATGTGCTGATAGACAAAGAGAAAAGAGAGCAACAAACTGAATTGTTGCTAAAGGAGGAAAAGGGGCAGAAGCCTTATGCTTTTTATTCTAATAAGTGTTTTGTGAGTGAGGGTTTAGTTGCATATGCTGGAGGAATTTTGGCATAGATGAGCAGCCAAATAAAACTAAAAGAAGAAGATTTTGTGGAATAATTTAATCCATCGAACAAAGATGTTCAATTTTTGGAGAGAATGTTGGAAAGTCATGATTCAGTGCAGATAGAAATAATCATGAAAGAGGGTAAGGATGAAAGGGAGGCAGTAAGCGTAGAAGTCAAAGCAAAAGTTCGAGCAAGATAAAGAGAAATTTATAAACTGGTAGAATAAAAAGTAGAATAAAAAGTAAATCAACAACTACAAAGTGAAAGTAACCAACAACAGTTTGATGAGTTAGTGGATAGAAGCAACAACCTCAAGCAAAGAGAAAGAGGAAGAAATAAGAGGCAGAATATCGACCAGTCTAAGGATGAACTGGAGACAAAGATTGAAGAATTATCGGAGTTGATGATGAAACATTCCATGTGGAGAAAATTGATAGCAACAGAAAGGATGATCAATCAGAACTTGAACCTGATTAATAAGGAGAGCATGATGAAATAGAATACAATAGACATACAACACCAACAAAGGTGCAAGGAATTTAGGTAGCTACAAACTAAGGTTTGCGACCCTTGAGGTTTTCTATCAACTTATGAAGACACATGATCAGGAGATCATGAAATTTTTTGCTTTCGTAGTCTGATGCAGGAGCATTTAGTCCAATAATGTCACTATATTTTAGTAGACATAGGGGTATTTTGTTTTCAAGGGAGTTGGTATCCAAAGTGAGAATTAATGTAATTATTTAGGCTTTTGAGTGATCTTAATGAGAATAGGATTTAATTGAATATAGTGAGGCATATTTGTAAATGTTATCGAATGTAGGAGAACACGAGAGACTTAGGATAATTGAGAGATGAGAGGATTTGAGAATTAATTGTAAAACTCAGATTTGGATTTAATTCATGATTTTATGGATTAGAGAGGATCTTTAGGGATGAGAAGATATTTTAGGATATTTTTGAAGAATTTAGGGATCTAAACTAGGAATTGGTTTTAGAGTCCTTTTGTATAAATGTAAGCCTAAAAGGAAAAGATAGATGTTAGAAAGTTAGATGTTTTAGATAGGCTAGATAAATAGCTAAAGTGTGGTTTTAAAACTATGGGCAAAGTGTAAAAAGAGGTGACAAATCAGAAGAATCAGGACAGAGAGAGACAAAGAATATCATTCTATAATCGTTGTTTATATTTATATAATACAAATATTTATCCTAAAACTGTATAAATGTGTGTGTTTCGAGTATTGAATGTTGTTTTATGTGTGAATCAAAATTATATATAATATATGTGCGCAGGTATAGCTCTGTAGAATACACAGAGGTGAAGAATGATTCAGAGGAGTCATAATGGATCATCGACTCCAATTGAAGGATCAGAGTGAAGCTCTCGAGAGGTAGCAAAGTGAGAATTCATGGAGTTAAGCTCAGAGAGAGTTGAATAGTGGAAGAAAAAAAGAATGAAACAATTGAAGAAACCTGAAACCACAGAGTAAACACTTAAGAAACGAAGTAAATTCAAAGTAAAGGGATGAATGAAAAAACAAGTTATCAATGGATGGGAACCATTAGATCTTGGAGATCAACGGATGAGGTTGAAGGAATTGGTAGCCAAGATTAAATCGCATAGGATTGAGTTAAGGAATGAACGATGGAGGTTAACCAGAAGCGTTGGTGGAAGAATAATCTGGAGAAGCCATCGCAACCGTCAATTGATATGAAGATCTACGGTCGTTAGGCGCTAATAAGCTCAGGTGTTAGTTGCGAAGGAAGGAAGATTTATAAACAAAGGTGGGTTATCGGGCGGAGGAAAAGTGGTAAGTGGTATTAGAGGATAGCCATCCAATTCCATTAAGAAATTGAAATGTAGCACAAGAGTGAAGAGAGAAAACTGCTTCATCAGGCAGGTATTCTCCACGCTTGTGTCTCACTCGAAATCATTATGTACCGTCAGATCCATTGAGTATAGATCAACAATGTAGGACTATCGAGCAAGTTTGATTGATCGGAACCGATAGGGTTATATAGGCGTGTTATTATATTTTGAGTTCCAGAGGTTAGTCACATATCGGAGGAGATGGGGGAACACATGTTAATGTGACCCACAGAGATGCGACTGTGATTAAGCAATAAAAGTAACCTCAGAAACTATGCAATGGCTTTAAAAAGTGCGGAAAAATATGTTTTATATATATTTCCCTTTTAAAGGGTTTATAATAAAATAATACGTGAATATGAAGGTTTTATGGGTTAATTCCAAATTAACCAAAGGTAAGTGTGGGGTTTAGTTATATATGTGAGAATAAGAATTAAACAAGGTTTATGAGGGGTGATTAAGTCTAATAGAAAGGTGGTTTAGTAAAGACTAGGCTATTGTAATGAATGATTCCATAGATTTTAATAAAGGGGACCTAAACCATTGATGGTTGAAGATTTTGACTCGATAGTGAGTTATAATTCCTAGGAAAAATATGATTATGCATTGTACATCCATATTGTGGTGTAAGCAGGGGTAACCCTACATCATGAAAGGAATCGTGTGTTCCTCCATATATGGCCTTGTAAGACAACTTTAGTTAAACGAGACCGCCACTACAAGCTTTCTTCCAATTTTTATGGTACATGTAAGGTCCTCAAACTTATTGGGTTAGCAACTTATGCATTTTGAATGTCCTAGCCAATTAAAATTCATCCAATATTTCATGACTTGTACTTAAACATGGTTATCTCTAATTTTTGTATTGAAACATTGCATTTGGTTGTAGGAAAATGATGTCCTCAACCAAAGAGAATGGTGTCTCCATTTGTGAATTATATAAGAGGAAATAGTACAATGGAAGGATATGCATTTTGTGTGTGTTCCATAAGGACAATGGTGTTTTATAAAGGTGAAGTTATGTCAGTGTCCTATTGTAAACCACTTAAGTAATAGAATGGTTTATTTTTATTGAAGCCATGTATATTAAAAAAGACCCATGTAATAGATATTGTTTGAAAGCAATAAATTTAAGAGGGCGTGCAAGAATGTTTCTTCAACCAAAAATTTCCATTAGTAGAATTTTCCTAAGAGGTTAAATAAAAAATATATAATAAAGTTGAAGCAAGTTAATAGAATGTCATGTGATTCATATTGTAATTAAAGCTCTCCTCATCTATAAGTTCCCCCTTAAAGAAACAAGATAATATTTATTTTATTAATAAAGGTATTGCTATTTGTAGTCTTCATATTCTTTTACAAATATGTCATCTGTACTCTAAATCTTGTTATCTTACATTAGTTCTATTATGAATCTTCTATTTTTTTAATATATAACATCACACTATATGAAAATGAAGTCACCTTTAAGTGATATGAAGAAGACATGATTAAGAACTCTTTTATT
>APFE031630032.1:0-82161 GCA_000404065.3 Pinus taeda | reverse complement strand
TTTGGTGTTGGATATGAAACACAATTCGTATTGATGGTTGGATTTTAAACACAAGTTTAAAATCTATGTATAAAAAAATTACAATAAAGAAAAATTAAAACTATGTAATACAAAATTTATCTTAAAGCAAGTTTAACATGGTCTATTTTGGCATCTATATAATTGTTCATATATTTATAAATGTCATTTCATGGAAAATTTTAACTATATGAATGTATGTATCAGTATTGTTTATAAAACACATAGAAAATGACATTCATGGAGATTTATCCCCACTTTATTATGAAGATTCTTAATCTTTAAATAGGCTTTGTTACAATATCATTGTACAGTGTAAAAAACAATAACTCACTTCATAGGACATTTGTGTATATAACATTTTTCTTTTTCAAATTAAGCACTTTAACTAAAATAATAAAACAAAAATCGCTACTTTGGAAATAAATCTCAACTCTTCAGTTCTATATGATACTATGAATCTTCTAAAATAATCCATGGAAATCAAATCTCTACCATCTAGCTGATAATTATTAACCAGCCTAGATCCATCTTAACACTGGATCTATCAAGTGCCTAAAGGAATCAAATCTCTAGAGATGCAAACCTATTTTTTGAGTGCAAAACTTAAGGAAAGGTTTGCACCTCAAGAGATTTAATCCTTTTCGCCCTTGATAGATGTGGTCTTAAGATGAATCTAGGCTGGTTTCAGTTGTGTCGAGTCATACAAAATTTGTTGAACATTAAATTATTTTGATCATTTTAAATATGCTAAATATGTCTAAGATTAATTTGACCAATTTAATTTAAAATTTGCTTAGTTACCTCAGTTTGTTGAGATGAGGGAGACTATTAGTAACTTGAATGATGAAAAATAATGAAATAAAAATTTTGAGTGCAAAGTGTCAATGAAGCAATTTTGATAGATAAAAAATGTGAATACTAAGAATATAGTCAATTACAAACCATATTCATTACAATGAATCTAAAACTATTTTCTTCTACTGTTCCTATTGTCATACCGATTAGTTTTTCCATTTTCTCATATCGGTCATATGAAAAGAGTAGTTGGAATCATAGACCATTCTAATATTTAACTCGAGTTATTGTAGTAAACAACATACCATACCTTGTCTTTGTTTCTCTCCAATATGAATTTTAGTTTTCTGTAATTCAATCGTTGTGACCTATGAAGTGTTCAACCCCAAATAATTTTCAATGGTAGTTATTTTCTCTTACCACCTTTGAATGCAAAGTAATTAACAATGTTGAATGATGGAAATAATAAGGAGCTACCCAACTACAAATAGTTCTCCAATATGAATAGTAGTTTTCTCGTAATTCAATCATTGTGCTTTATGGAGTGTTAAACCCCAAAAAAAATTCAATGGTAGTTATTTTCTATTATTGCCTTTGAATGCAAAGTAATTAACAATGTTGAATGATGGAAAATGGTAATAATAAGGATGTACCCAACTATAAATAGTTTATAGTTTCAAGAAGTAAACATTTGGAGTAAGCAAACAAATTATTTAGGATGAAAATTCAAGTAGTGTATTTATGTTTGAATAATTTTCATGTGCTTACACTAAGAGAGAGTATGTATGTTTTGGCTGTGAGAAGGAGAGACAAATGGGAAATAGAGATATATATGGGGGGAGAGTGAAGAAGAGAGAAGAAAATATAGGGTGGGAGGAAGAGATATAGATATGGAGAGAGAAATTTTAGAGAGAGAGCGAAGGTGAAGAGAGAGAGAGGGATGGGAAAGGGAGAGAAGGAGAAAGAGATAGATATATATGGAGAGAGAGAGAGAGAATATGTTTAGGGGCTAAGATAGAAACATAAAGAAGGAGACACAATGTAAGATAGATATATAGATGGAGGAGGTAGAGATGTGCTTACATTGAAATCAATACACACTATTAATCTAATTACTTTGAAATTAATGTACATCATACATCTTGTTGCATCAAATCAGAAATCAACATATACACTAAAATCAATGAACTAGTGCAAATAATCAAATAGGATTAGAAATCAACATTTATACTGAAATCAATGCATCTAGTGCAAGTAATCAAATATGATTAGAAATCAATATCTACACTGAAACCAATGCATCTAATGCAAGAAATCAAATATGAGTAGAAATCAACATCTACGCTGAAGTCAATGCATCTAGTGTAAGGTATTAAATATGATTAGAAATCGACATCTAAATTGAAAGCAATGCATATAGTGCAAGCGATCAAATAGGATTAGAAATCAATATCTACACTAAAACCAGTGCATCATGTGCAAGCAATCAAATAGGAGTAGAAGTCAACATTGACATTGAAATCAATGCATATAGTGCATGTGATCAAATAGGATTAGAAATCAACAAACGCATTGAAAATCTAAAATATTCATGAATTTCTAGATCTAACTTCTATGTTTGTATTTGTCTGTGTGAAACTCTTTCTTCTTCTCTCTCTCCACTTTCCATTTTGTGTCTATATCCCTCCCCCTAACCTGCTTTCTCTTCCCCTCCCTCTCTCCCTCGTCTCACTCTATCTGCCTCTCCCTAACTTCTCTTCTTTCCTCTCTCCCCCTTCTATCTATTTCTATACCTCCCTCCATCCTTTACCTCTCTATCTCTTCTCTTTCTCACCCCTAAAACATACACACACACTCTCCCCATATCTATCTATCTCTCTCTCCCTCCCTCTTCCTCTCCCTCTCTCTCTACTCCTTCTCTCCCTCTCTCTCTCTACACCTTCTCTCTCTCTCTCTCTGTCTCCCTTGTCACTCCCTCCCCACCTTTCTCTCTCTATGTCTTTCTTCCTCTTCCAACTCCATCTTTCTCTCTCTATTATGATTCCACAATAATTATGATTCCCTTCCTTTACCTTTGAGCTCATTTTCTTCATGAACTAAAGGACGAAATTTGGGATGCTAAGTTGTTCATGTATAGGTGAATTACCTCGAAATTTGAGCTAGTACATGAGTCTAAACTAGTAGGCATAGACAATTTTCAATCTCTCTTCATAAGAAATCTATTTTAGGATGTGATATGGCACCTCATCCCATGGATGTGGTAAGTTTTCCCTTATTACCCCATTATTATTTTCTTCAGGCTATTCATTAGGGAGGAAAATCCTCTCTTAGCAATGATTGCTTCATGCATTTCTTCCTTCCTCCATTTAATACCATTGGGAAGGGTTGTGACTCTTCTAATGAGATCTTCACCAAGATATATAGTTAAAAATTTTAACTACAACCACGGTTTCATGTCCTTCAAGATATTGGACATTCAAGGTGAAGTCCAAGGTAGTATTATCACCAAAAGCTCTCAACATCTCAAAGATCCCCAACTAATTGTAATTTTCTAAGATTTCCCTGACTTTTAGGTTTTGATAAATCCTTGAGGTTTGTGTTGGTTTTATTATATTATAACCTACTCCTATTATTTAACACATTTTTTCACCAAATTGAGCAAGGAAATTTTTTACAAGGGAGTATTGGTCCTATGTCGCAAATGGAATTAGGGTTTCCTATGGAAGTAAGGGATATTATAAAAAAGGAGATATGTACATTTTTCAAGCATAGGAAAGGAAAATATCATCAATTAATCACGCCATGAAAATTCATTTCCATTTTTCAAATTATTTTCTTGAAAACAGTCTCACTATCCAACCGCCTCACTTGTTTGATTCAAATTGTGTAATACATAGAATTCTCCTTGAGGACTAACATAATTTGAACACTTTTGTGAAGTGCGAGTGGGGGAGAAATTTTAGTTACATTTATTTTGAAGATACCTTTTTCCTTTTAATCATTTGAGGCTCTCATGGTTGTTCTGGGAGAAAAATTGTTCTCTTGTAGTGATTTTTCTATCCCTTATAATAGACTATCAGTCTCATGTAGTAGATTATTTGTTTCCTATAGAAGAGCTTGTAGGCTGTTGTAGTATAAATTTTTGAGAGCCTAACAGTTATGTCAAGATTTTTTAGTGACGTTTACTTCTTGTTGGGCTTATTAAACAATATTGCATGAAAGACGAACTCATCATGCTTTGAGTTAAGTGACCTTTGTTACAGCTGGTGCAGGGGAATTTAGCAAGCAATGGTGAGATGGCCCCCACCTGATCCTTCATACTCCACATCCTTTATCATTAGTGAACAATAATGACTAATTTTTTCAAATCCTCCTTTAAGTTCGTCTCATTCTTTTCCACATTTGCAGGATTCTTTGGGAAAAAGTGAAGTCTTCTACTAGGTTTGGTTAAGGTCCTTTGCTAAGTAGGATTAGCTATAAATTCCTTTGTTTCCTACACTTTTGCATTTTCTTATGCTTATAATAAGTCCAAAGGGTGAGATTTAAGACATGCCTACCTGATGCCTTACCTTTAGTGATTTTTATAGTGGCATAGATGTTACTATTGTTGAATTGGAGGATTCTGTTGAAGGTTTTGAGGCTTTTGTTATTGTTGGTGGTGGGTTTTGATGTTACCGTTGGAGGCTTTGGTTCTTTTGCTACTGTTGCTGGTGGTGGATAAAAGACCTTGTAGAAGTCTAGAACATCATGTAGCTTCTTAGGGTGAGCTTCTTGTCTAGGGATGCTTATGGAAATGTGGAATTTTGTGACATATTGTGATATTCTTTAGGAGTGTTGGATACTTAGACGTGTAGGGTTTTTGAATGTTGCTACATGACTATTTAGTCTCCTATAGTAGTCACATAAACTCCTTAGGATCATTAATCTATGTTTCGAAGACATCATAGAGTTCTGATAATCTTGAAAGAGGCTAGTAGTGGTGTTGAATATTTTTCTTCTAGTGACTGAGAGGGAAATAAAATAAGAACATTGAGTCATTGTGGATAAGAATGATAAATGGAGAAAGGAAAAAAAGGGGTGAGACATGTTGATTTAATGGATGAGAATTAGGAAGCCTTTGATGCCTTCCCCTTGCTTACAAGTAAAGAAAACCTTTGACCTGTCTTTTTAACAATCTTGTGACATCTTGTGGCAGTATAGGACTTTCTTGTAGCAATTCAGGAAAAGATAAAAAAACAAATGAAAAGGACATGATATGATGTTAGGGTGTTCGATAATTTATGAAAATGATGTAGGGGTGATTCCTTATTCTTCTTAGGATGAATTCATTGGTGTTTCGAGATAGATGTGCAAGTCATCATATCTATTCTTCCTTGTTGATTTCCTTTTTATGATACCCACATATTCATCAAAGTAAGAAAAATAATTTTAATTTCTTTTTCTTTTTTTTCTAATGCCCACTAGTTTATTCATGGATGTTTTTAGCTAGTAGGTATCTCCATAGGTGCCTCAAAGGAGGTTTTCACCTGGGGATATTTATTGTTGTGTTTTTTTTTCTTTTAACTCTCAAGCTTGCAAGGTGCCTCGAGGAGGTTATTATTAAATGAGCCTTCCTCAAGTGTGTCAAAGGAAATTTTCACTTGAAGATTTTTTTCCTTTTTCAATTTTTTTTATCTCTCTCTATTTTCCATTTTATGTTTTTCTTTCATTTCTCTAATGAATAGAGGTTGAATGGATTAGGATCTTTGATACTCTCAATCACATTAAATTATTTGCTTATTGAATTAGTAAATTTAACCCTTGAGAGGGGCTTCTTGTAGAACTTCAATCAATAACCATTTACCAGAACTAGGATCTACTCTTCATCTATTATTCAGATTTGTATTAAACCATGATCATAACAATTCTCAACTATATAAGGTCCCAACCATCTGTTCATGAGTTTCCCTTTAAAATACTTGAACCTAGAGTCATACAAGAGTGCTCAATCACCTTCTTGGAATGCTATGGTATTGATATGCTTATCATACCATATATTTCACCATAGATGAATATTCTTAGTGTGCAATATGAAATTCATTTTGCACTCTTCAAGTGCATTTTATTTTTGCAACCTTTTTCTTGTGCTTTGGTGAGATCCATGTTGTGTAGTTTTTCCATTTTCAATGTGTTATATTAAAATTCAATAGATAACAAGGCATTCTTTCCATATTCCAGTTCATAACGAGTAAAGATAGTAGTGGTCTTTGAGATGGTGTTGTAGTCCTAGGTGGCCTCAAAAAGCCTTTATAAGAAATCCTTTTTACTGCTATGAACTATCTTAGAGTGCTTTCCAATGCTTTATTAGTCACCTCCACTTGCCCATTTGCTTGAGGATGATATGAGGTATATTTTATGTGTTGGATATGATGTTTCCTCATGATCCACTCTATTAGGTTAGAAGTGACTTGGGAGCCTTGGTTTGTCACCAATTCTATTGGGAAACCAAATTTCTAAAAGTTGTTTTCCCTCAACGATTCAACTAACTTTCCCTCTATTGTTTCCTTCACTATTTTTACCTTTCCCCACTTAGATAAATAGTGTGTACACACAATGATTTACTTATTCTCTCTATATGGAAGATAAATAGGGCCTATGAAATCCATGTCTCACTTCTCAAATGGCTTTAAAGTAACTTGAGGTTGCAAAGGTATTTCATCCCTCTAAGAAGGTTTCACTATAAATTGGCATTCATCACATTGTCTTGTATGTCTCTTGGAATCTCTACGAAGGGTAAGCCAATAGATTGATATAGTTTTGCTTCTCGATAATTATGTCTCTTCTTATATGTGGAGATATTTTTCTAACCTTGATGACATGAAGTCAAGGGGATGAGCTCCTGACAAAAATTTATTGCACAATCTTATGTTGTTGTTATAATTTCTTAGTATTTCTGGGATATATTTGGCCACATGATGAAACTAAAATGTCTTACCTTCTTGATTGCTTCTTGATGATGAGGATGATTCATGTTGTTATTATGTCACTTATGTTGCTACTTTAAGATGATTATGTTGTAGATGCTTATTTGGTGTTGATGAGTATCATGGTTTTGATGCAACAGATACTCCATTGTTAAGATCCTTGTTTATGGTGATGGATGATGTAAAGGTCATAAAAATACCCATGTTGTAATCATTGGAAATTTCAGTCATTTATGGGCTATTGGATTCAATGTGTAACCCCATTATGTCGAGTGATTAATATAATCATGGGAGCATATAATAATTGGTTATAGAAGAAATCATGAATATCCAGTACTTGAGTTATAAAGTCTTGTATTTTTATTTAATATCTTTATAAGGTATAGCATATGCTTGGGGGGAGCATGGTCAATATGAAAATTTCATATCAACATATTAGGCTTATAGTGATGAGCAATACAAGACAAAGTACTTCATTCAACCTGGTTCTACCCTTTTCCCTTGATGTCAAAGGGGGAGAGAAGAATTAGTGTTTGCAGTTGGTTTCCAAACATAAAAGAGGTTCCTGTCAAGTCCAAAGGGGGATGTTGTTAGCATTATGGTTAATGTGTTGTCCTTGATGGAAAACTACATGTCAAATGTGTCCTTGATGTGAACTTGGGTGTAATATAATGATTGTGGAACTATTATAGATGTTACAAAGGATATTAAAGAGAATTGGTATTTTAGTTCCAGAACGAATGAAAAATTGTGAAGGTTAGAAAGTATATGCAACCACTCTGAATAAGATTCGCGTACATATGAAAGAGCAAAAAAAAATCGTGTACATAATCTTATCCATGGAAAAAAGGAAACCAAGAGTTATTACCATGGTAATTACCCATAATATTATGTTGGTAAAATCTATTTAATCCCGTCTACAATTAATTACAACATTACCAAGGGATTTTCTTGTAGTATTAGTATGATAAAAAAGTATATAAGGAGAAGGAGATCAAGAAGATAAGTGTGCATTTGGATGGTTTATTCATGTGTGATATAATTTGTAACATGTGTGCACCAGGGAGCAAGGAGAAGGCTCAAATATGAGAGATATGAAAATGCATTGAATACTAATGGATATACTTTACTAACTTATTTATGTTTGAGTACTTAACGATGCAAGATCTGTGATGACTATGATCTGAATATGTTTGGAGTGATATGTGACTTTAATAGAATATGTGTTGAGATCTGGGTTTCTCATGTGTTATGAACTGTAGCAAAGAGTTGATTCAGTAATTAAAGAACCATACGTAGGTCTTCTTCTAGATAGTTGCATACATACAGGAATATGCTTCACAGTAGTCACGTATATATTCTAAGATAATCTTCGCTTAGATTGCTGCTTGATCTGGGTTGTTTACATATGTTTGTATCTTGATTGATTTGATTATTTTTTGTTGATTGTCAATTATGTCTTGATCAAAATAAGTCGATATATGATTGTGTTGATGATTGGTTATTGAATGGTGACTTGGTTTGGTATGGAATGACAATATTGTTGAGGAGGAGAATTGGCATGTTAGTATATTTGTTTGATCTGGTTTAGTGACTGATATGCTTTAGTGATTCAGTTGATATACAATATTCAATTGACTCACTTTTTAAGGATTCAGTTATTTAAAATTTTGTGAATTGATATCTATACGAAGTTTTTATTCACAAGAAACAATTATATACGTGGATCCTTCTTATGTCAATCACATATATATTTAGAGTTTTTTTTTTTTATTGGGGTTTGCAGTGCTGCTTGATTATGACAATTGACAAGTTTTGTTATATTTGTTGTTGTATGTCAACGATGTCTTGATCTTGATGGTTTGTATATGTTGTGGATTCTTTGTGCATTGATTTGATTTGGTTGCAGTGGTTTGTTCAGTGTTCAGTGGCTTGATGTTTCATTAATTTAGTTGGCTTACAACGCTTTAGTGAGTCAAATTTTGAGATTTAGTATTTTAGTTTGGCATATTGGTTTGGGATTATTCTTAGCATGGGTCTATTGTGAAAATATGATGAAATGTGGCATGCATGTTTTTATGATTGGTTGACATGTGGATCCAGTATGAAATATTATAAATCATGGTCCACGAGGGGTGCTTAGGGTTGGAGACTTCATTAAGGGAGCCAGAGCTTCCTTGAAGTGATAGCTAGTAAACTTATTGAAAGGGGTAGGTGATCCCTTCTAGTAGGAGCCGATAAACATGATCAGGAGGATGTAACTCCCTTCAGGTGCGTATCGGAGAACCAATGGAGGTTATAACCTCCTGCATGTGGGTGCTTGCATGATAGTAAGAGCTCACATCAATACAAGATGTAATGAAGGTTTTCTTTACAATAAAATAAGAAGAGAAATATGACAACAATGGTGATTTTTTCCCACATTGGGTTTCCAACTAAAAACTTGGTGTCCATATGTGTTGATGTGTTTCTTATGTGTTGATGATTTATCTTCTCTTTATTGATCATGGTATCTACTTATTAAATGGATAATGAAATAATGATGTATTGGTTAAAGATAAACATTTGATGGAACATATGAAAAAATAGTTATCTGGATATACGCGATTTGCATTCACTAATTTGTGTACCCACACAAGTTATATGAATATGAATACCATACAAAATTCTGAATATGATATCAGAAGTTAAAGTGAATTAAAGATATTGATTCACCCTCTTTGACCCCTTAGTATTTTTCCTAACAATTTAGAAAAAAAATATGTAACTAAACAAAGTCAGTAAAGGAAATATGAAACTTTCAAAAGGAGAGGTAATTGAAGTGTGAAATTGGAGAATTTCGTATTTGGACGAAGCATCTGGATCAAAGAAAAGAGTTGATGAATAAGGGGAATGAAGTATTTTGTAGTTTTTTGTTTGTAAAGTAGCAGATGGGATTGGTGTCTCTTATAGTTCGGCTGGTTCATGCAAAGAATAATATATTAAATAAGTTTTGTGCCTTTCTACCTGAAGTGTTTCCTCATATATCTCTATTTCATGTTCTACTTATGAGTTTGATGTTTTTTGGTGCTTGAATTCTTTAATTAAGTAGAATTTCTATTACACTGATTCAACCCTAGCTTATCAATGTAATTGTGAATCCAACAATGCATCATATTTGTCGTAGAAAAATCATTCTTGCATTATTGCCATGACATGCACTATAGTAAAGAAGAAAATATTCTCATTCATGAATGAGGAAGAATAGCTACCAGAAAGTGTGTTAGAAAATATGTGAAACTAGAAAGGGAGGTACATGAGCTAAGCACACAAATTATGGTCGTAGGACTCAAAGGGGGAGGTAGAAAGTAAAAACCCATTGAAGACAACAAGAATCTCAAGTAGGATTTAGAAGAAGCTAAAAGGAAATTACACTCAAGGTTAAAAAAAATGGAATTATATAGATATCACTAGGTCCATGCCTCATATGTCAATGGAGATGGTAGAACAAATATTTTTCATCCAAAATACACACTTTGTTCCTCAATGAATAATGGTGTAAGCATAATATCACCAACCTTGCACACTTTATGATTTTGACCTTCAATTTTTTCAAGAAATAATGCAAGTGGTTCAACACAGAAACATATAAGAAAAGACCAGACTCTATGAATTCTATCTCCTAATCTCATGCAATCTCAACTACATACTTGGTATTCAAACCCTTACATTGGGATGTATAGTTAATGGTTATGGCCTCATGCTTGAGGCATGAAGATATGAGATCTATGAAAATGAAGAGGCATAAACAAGAGGAATTATATAATTCAGATTGGATAAGGAATGCACCATACAAACTTAAGGATATCCTTGCAAATCATTAAATTTTTCCATAGAATGAGGTGGTTTCCCCCAATTTGAAAAAAATAAAATAAGAGTTTGTGTCCCACCTAGAAGACATACTCAAAATATTGGGAGAGCAAGCCACTTCAACTTGGAAAAGGAGGTGGAAAACGTTTCCTTATAGCCTCCAAGTCCATAACGCTCACTCTCCCCTCCAATTGTAAGTTATTATAGCAAGATATTCATGGTAAAATAAATCAATGCAAAATTTGGGAAAAATATTAGTAGCATTGAAATTAAACCCACCTTTCTTACCTATATGAATCTTGAGTTTCATCAGGAAGCATAAGACAAATATTTTAAAGTATTAAGAAAGCACCAAGTTTTTATTATCTAGGAGAATTCACTAGGAATTTAGCTTGTTACGAGAGGTCGGAGTACAAAGAAAATTATGATCAAGAGGACCAACAATGTGGTTAATAAGATTAACATGTACATTTCCTCAGGGATGGGAAGTCATATATGTAATGGGCATGATGAGATAAGCAATGGATGATGAAAGGCCCATATATAGCCCTTTGTCCACCTTAAATCATGGATTTATGTCCTTGTTAATTATACATTTTAATGTGATTTTAATTTGGGTTGAGTAATTTCTTAGGAAATGTAATCATACTCATATTTTTATGAGCTTCAGAAGCATAAGTACATATATTTGATAAGTTTTTGGAGGAAGATATCATATACCAATAGGCCACCAACAACCTATCATGAAAAAAGGTAACTCTACTCTCTCATATACCATGGTGGAACTCAAGACTATGTGGGTTAAATTCCATAACAATACCAAGGGGCATGTTTACATTGAGGCTAGGACTCAAGGGAAAAGAGAAAGAACATTATTTTAATTACATTGTAGATTTATAGTTTTACTTACATTTGGAATTATGTATTAATGGAAAGATAGTATTTATTTCCAAGTAGCTACCATTATATTTTATTTGAAGGATGGAAATTTACCTTAAAGTTTATAAACCTTAGCGAATATCACTAGCCTTTAATATGCAATAATGTTTTTGTAAAAATGTTAAAATTTCTAATAATTTCATAGAGTCTTTATATAAAATTTTGATGATTCTTAAGGTAAAATAAATGTATAACATAAAATTTGGGTGAGTAATTTTTAGAAAAAAATCAAAATTGGCAAATATTTGTTTTGGAAAAGACATAGAAAATTAGCCCACTTGTGAATATTAGCACCTAAAATTTTCCCTGGTTTGTAAGCACCTTTGGGAGTGTCCACCCATCTAAGTTATAATTCCCCTATGTAGCCTTATCATTCTCATATTATTCTTATTTTCCAAGATATTTAATATTTCATTTTATGTTGCAATTAGTTTTGTGAGTGATTTACTTTGCATGCTCTAGTAGAATATTATTAACTTATTCTTTCTAATTTGCTGAGTTGTTTTTATTAAATGTACATGATATAAATTAGTTTCTTTATGATATTTATGCTATCAATCATTTAGTTTTTCCATTAATAACTAATTTAGAATTTTCCTATAAGAATATAGAACTTTCCTGTAGGCTTATATGGTTTCTACAGGATGGTCCTCAGGGCTTCTTCTTAGCAGGTAGGGGAGTTAAAGAAATGTAAAATTGTGTATATAAGATCAAACTCTATGACTCTTCATGTTGTAATAGCAAGAGGAACACGTCCTACCATCCATAGAGAATCTAACTTTGTAATCCTATGAAAAGTTGAAATAGGCTTAAATCTTATTGAAGTGGTCCCAAACTATATGACATGGGTAGGATGGCCTCAGTTAGATTCGGTTCAAAGGATAACTTTTGGGTAGCAAAAAATGGTACTCCAAGGAGAAGTTAGAGGAAAATGTTCCTCACCTCATTTAGTGAATTATATTAGAATATTAGAATATTTTTCATCCACCTCGATGTTTTCATAGAAGGAAAATTTAGAAGAAACATATTATAGGGTCATTTTCATTGGTGGGTCTCAATTTGGAGAATTGGGGTCTAAAACATTCCAAAGTGAATTTTAGGCATTGAATGAAACTTTTTGTGGCACAAAAACTCACTTATGCTAGACCCCATGATATAGTTAGACACTAAAATAAATTTTCAATATTGTAAGAAGGATATCAATCAGAGTTTGTGTGAAAATTTTGTTCCTCCCAAAAGTTGGCCTTTTGATTTAATCACCATGGTTTAACAACATGCCACATCAACTCCCATTACTCATGAAAAATGGTATATTAATGCATGGAATATTTTAGAAGGGTCAAATTTGAAACTTTAGTTAAGAGTTGGATGAGTCAAACATAATCTTACTTGGTTATTGGAATATATAGAGAAATAATTCTTTGTAGTGATATCCTAATAGGCCACATGTCTTAGGCAACTCCGTAGAGAGTGTATTCTCCTTCATACTTGCATTATTTCAATTAAAAAAATATAGCACTGATCCGAATTGGATCTATAATAAATGATTAACAGAGCCATGGCCGTACCATGTCGGGATAGACTTCAAAGGATTTAAAATAGCCATCAAGAACACTTCTAAACCAGTGGCAATGGTAGCTAGCGTGGAACGATGAGGACCTTGGTCAAAGCGCGCTGACCAAGGCCCATGGAGACTACGCGGGAGGCAAAATTAGCCCCTGGGAGGCTCGGATCAAGAAACATAGCTAGTTTTTGATGCACGATTATTGGGCAAAAAACCTCAAAATGGAGAAGCCCCGAGCACTCGGTCACATTGGAGTCGGGAAAACTGTGGGACAAAAGCGTAAGCGCTAAAGGCAGGACCTGCTCCAAAAACCAACGGTATTGATCGGGGGCATCCATGGGTGGTAAGCAGTTTTGATGGAAAAGGAGTGATTCCGCTCAGCGCCCGACGCATGGCAAGTGGAGGAGAGAGAAAAAACCGTCGCTCATCGCATGCTAATGGTCAAGCTAGTCAATTGTGCGGGACAAGCGAACGATGTCGGATCTAGGGGCTCCAAATCTAATGGCTGAGATCGCGCCTAATGGAGAATCCTAATTTAACGAGGGAATGAGCCGCAATTTAGAAGAATCTGAGGTCTGCTTTGACTGCCAAGGTGGAAGAAGACTCATTCCATGACGTAAATGAAGAATTGAACTGACGACGCAAGATAGCACAGTTCGCAGGAGGACAAGTGGCCACTCCTTGTGAACCTGATGATGACGCCGAGAAGAGGGAACTCCAAGCGCAGCTGCAAGCAGGTGATCTAACGAAGCTGGGAGAGGAAACAAATCACCATGAGCCTCAATGGCTTTAAATCCATGAATAGAGAACAGAAAGGAGGGAGGAGTCGGGGACTCGAAGAGGAACACCGAAGACCGAAGATAGAGAAGAGAAGAACCAGTAAGGAAAAAAGCAAAAGAAGACAACAAGGCCGAGCTAACTAAATGCAGGGTCGAGCACCAGAGGGCTTGAGAGGTTCAAGCCATCCCTGAGAGGATCTGTAAGACTAGAGAGATCAAAGAGTTGTTAGAGAAGAGTGTTTCTATACTCTCATGGTTTGGGGAATCCAACAACTACCCTGCCAAGCCAATCTATTTTCGAAGACTCATATTGAGCTCCTCCATTGTATTTCTCTGCCTCAAGACACAATAAAAGAAGGCCACCACTGAGAGCTAGACTGGAGATGTAGCCCTGGGGGATAGGGTGAACTCCTTATTAATTTCTTGTGTTCTTGTCTTTGCTTACTGTATTTCTATGTTGCTTTCCATTTCAAGTGTCTGTGTATTTGCAATCTGATTTATCCATTGCTTAAATAACATAGACACACACACCAACACATGAGTCTATAATACCTTCATTTAATAAAAGTTTAACTGAGGTCACTCATTGGGTGATTATCAAATCAAGTGGTATCAGAGCTTTAGGCTATAAGGTTAGACAAGCTTGTGTTGGTTTAGCTGTTGAATGCTCACTAGATCAAAGCTCAAATTAGGAGAAGGAGAGTTGGTCAAAACTAATCGTGAAATCGAGAGAGTCTATCCTCGGAAGACAATGTCAGAGGAAATTTCTATGGGGATAGACCCTCAATTCATAGAATGTTTCCTAGCTAGGTAGAAGAAACGTATAGGGACTTTAGAAAGCATAAGGATGAAGATTCATTAGGTTCTAAACAAGATAAAGAAGAAGAAGAATCTCATAACCATGACCACTCACAAGGGAAAGGGAAAGAGGAAAACTTTCTGACACCTCCTAATAGCCCTGTGCATAACAAGAAAACATCTTTGATCAAGCTAGATGTTAAATTTGGCTTGCCTATATATGATGGAGAGCTAAATGTTGAAACATTGGACAATTGGATTATACAAATTGATGTGTATTGCAAAGTATAGAACATCGACTCAAACAAGAAAATTCAATTGGAAAGCCTACACCTAGGAGGCACTGCCTTGGTTTTGGTGGGAAGGCAGAACCCAAGCTGACATGAAAAGATATGGTAAGACTATCTCTATTTGTAGTGAATTTGTTTCTGCCATCAACAAGCAGTTTTATCCATTGTCCTACATGCAACAAACCACGATGATTTGGAAAACTCTTCGGCAGTTGAAAGGGCAAAGTGTGCAAGGATACACTCAAGAATTTAGAAAGAGAGCATTCATTCTAGTGATCTCATTAGACTCACCAGAGAATCTTTTGAAGTACATTGGTGGTCTTCGCAACTACATGGGACATACCATCCTCATGTTTAATCCTACTAGTATAGATGAGGTATATGTACAAGCTACTCATCTAGAAGCTAGAGGAAAGAATGGAACTCCAGAAGTTGGGGGACCATCATAACCCACTGTAAGCAAGAGCAAGGAGAAAAGAAAGTAGAAGTGGAAAGCAAGGAAGGCTAACACTGCACAGAAAAGCAAAGCTTGATGTACTCACTATAAAAAGGATGGGCATGATGATGAGCACTGTTGGATTCTACATCTAATGTTGAGACCTAAGAAATCCAAGGGCAAGAAGAAGAAGGTTGCTGCAGATATTCAGAAAGATTTGGAGTCAGACTCAGGATATGAAACAATCATTGTAGCCACAGGTATAAAAGGTAAGAATTTTGAAGCATCTACTAGTAATTCTGCTCAATCTTTTATTGATGAAGAACATGAGAGAAAAAGACATGAGCTTTTCCATATTAAAGTTATTTCCAAACATCAAAAGATTGATACTTTGTTTGATAGTGGCTCACAAGTAAATTTTATTTCTAAAGAAATTGTAAAGAAATTGGGATTAGCAACTACACCTCACAATAAACCATACCCATTAGGATGGTTCAATGATAAAGCACAACTACAAGTGACTAGATAGTGCAAACTCTTGTTTTATTTTGGGTCAGCATTTGTAGATGAGGTTGAGTTAGACATAATTCCTTTGGATATATGTGGAATTGTTTTAGGGAGTCCTTACTTGTATGATAGAAAAGCTATTTTCTATAGAGTTGACAACAAGTATCTACTTGTTAAAGATGGAATCAAATACTTTGTAAGATCTCACAAGCTCAAGAATAATTATACTCTCATAAACTCAGGGAAGATGAAAAGAATGATAAATTCATGCAAACAATTCTTTCTAATGGTTGTAAAGGAAAAGAAACTTGATATAACCAATGTATTTGAGGGTTGTAATACTAAGCAACAAGCTGATATAGAAAAGATTATTTCAAAGTACGATGTTCTGTTTCAAGAACCTAAAGGTCTACCACCCAAAAAGGAAATAGTACATGATATTATTTTGTAGCAAGATGTTCCATTGCCTAACATTGCAATGTATAGGTTGTCTGCTTTAGAGAATGTTGAAATCAAGAAGCAGGTGTAGGAGTTGCTTGAGAAGGGGTTCATCAGGCCTAGCACATCACCATGTGGGTCACCAATCGTTTTGGTGAGAAAGAAGGATGGTTCATGGAGAATGTGCATTGACTACTGAGCACTGAAAAAGATAACAATAAAAAATCGTTATCCCCTTCCTTGCATAGATGATCTTTTAGATCAATTGAAGGAAATTGTTTACTTCACCAAACTAGATTTACATAGTGGATACCATAAAGTCAGAGTTGCAGAGCAAGATGCATGGAAGGTTGCTTTCAAAACAAAGAAGGGATTGTATAAGTGGCTGGTTATGCCTTTTGGATTGACCAATGCCCCTACTACTTTCATGAGATTAATGAATAATGTACTTAGACCTTTTCTTGATGATTTCGTTATTGTGTATCTGGATGGCATTTTGATTTTTCGTAAAACATGGGAGGAACAATTAAAGCATGTTAAGCAGACATTAGATTTTTTGAAAAGAGAAAAACTTTATGTTAAACTCTCCAAATGTGAATTTGGAAAAACATCTCTAAATTATTTGGGTCATATAGTAGGGGGTGGTGAATTGAAAATTGATCCCTCTAAAGTGGCACTCATTGTAAACTGACCTAAACCCAATTCTGCTACAGAAGTGAGAAGCTTCTTAGGAGCAGCACAATATTGGAGGAAGTTAAACTCTAACTTTTCCTCAATTGAAGCTCCCTTACATGCTTTGACAAGATTGAACAAGGTGTTTCAGTGGGGAAGCAAACATCAAAAAGCCTTCGACAACTTGAAAGAAAAGATTAGCACAACACCCGTACTAGCATTGCCTTATCTACAAATACCATTTGAGATTAAAACAGATGCCAGTGACTATGCCATGGGATAAGTGTTGACACAGCACAATAAACCCATATGTTATCATTCTGAGACTTTTAATCCTGCAGTAGTTAACTATCCTACAAATGATAAATAATTGTATGCATTAGTTAAAAGTGTGAAAGTGTGGAAACATTATTTAATGCGCAAAGAGACAGTAATACATATTGATCATCAACCACTTCAATATCTACACTCCCAAACTAAGTTGCAACAATCATGACATTACAGGTGGATGGGTTTTCTACAACAATTTCATTTGGTCATCAGATACAAAAAGGGAATACATTACAAAGTTGCAGACATGTTGTATAGACCCATTATAAATGCATCTACTATACTTAAGCATAATTTTGTACTACATGAAAGTTACATTGAACAATATGCTCAAGATATAGACTTTAAAGATGTATGTGCAACTTTGAGTCAAGGAAAAAGGGTAGAAGAATTGGATTATCATGTGAAGGACAGAACCTTATATCATTTTGGGAAACTCTGCATTCCACATATATAGAGAGTAAAAATAATCAGAGAGGCACACACTTCTCTGATATCAGGTCACTTTCGGGTAAGTAAATCAGTTGCACAGCTGCAAAGATTTTGTTATTGGCTGAAAATGAACGAGATAGTTTCTAGATATGTAAGAGGGTGTACTATGTGTGCTAAAAGCAAGCCCAACAATAGAAAAATAGGCTTGTACACTCCATTACCAGTTCCTTCTCACTCTGGGGAAAGTGTTTGCATGGATTTTATTGGAGGACTACCTAAATTTAGGAAAGGTCATGATTACCTGTTTGTGGTTGTGGATAGGTTCAACAAAATGTGTATTTTGATACCTTGTAATAAACAGATTACAGCTGAACAAAATTGTTACCGGGAATAGTGTCCACTCGGATGCTGCTATTCCCACTAAGACTAGTAGCTATCTTAGAAACAAACAAGTAAAGTCTATTTTCACTTTCCTTTATGAAAATAGATAAGAGGAGAACCAAGGAGACCAACCTTAGTCTTGCGCTTGATTTCCTCTCCTTCCTGATATAGCTTTGCCACTTCTTCTTCATCTGCCCAGATTCAAAGAGAACCTATGGAATCACTACAACATACTACTATCGAACAACAAAGATCTATATTCATAAATAACACAGGACCAGATGTGTGTTAACCATACAAATGCATATATAAACAAGTACACAAGAATATGGAGGAAAACTTGAATAACTTTATTAAGATGACAAGTAGCAAGAGGATTACAACCATATTTTTTGACCCAGCATCATCCTCTAGCTAGAAAGCCCTTCTTCACCTCAAGTAAAGCTTAGATCACCTAACACTATGAATGTACACCAGAAAACCAATAGCACTTCTCTATAAGATACAAAATTCCAGCCTTTGGATCTCTATGATGAGGGATTCCTATATAGATGATTATAGGGAGATGAGTCATCTTCTGGGGTCTTGATTAGTGTCCTCTCTCTCATAGTTCCTGCTTCCACTTGGAGAATGATGATCTCTTACTCATCCCTGGTCGAAAACAGAGAGGCAAGTGTTAGAGGGGAAGCTTCTGGAAGATTCCATGATCTTCCACCTTGCATTTTGTCCCTGCAATTTGTCCATTCCTGACCATCACACCCTACAGAGGAGCAATTCAGTATGCATCACATCGTTTGTATTAGGTTTTTAGTATGTCCATCTTTGACCATTTATGAGCAGTTTTTAGTGGAGAACTTCTGGGAGATGATGTAATCAGCTCACCTTGTTCCTTTAGGCAGTGAAGCAACACTTTTAGGGACTTAGGATACCTCGGTTTATGGACATTTATGATTCGGGTTGAAGTGCCCAAAAATGTCTATAACAATTGCCCCCTAAAGCATGAAGTTCTTAATCATTTTGATGTCGGGTGAAATGATTTACTATGAGGATCCGAAGTTTTTTCGAGCTGGGAGGTGACCTGTAATAAGATACAATAAAATACATTATTTTGACAACATTTTTTTATGATCTACCTGAGGCAGGCATTCCCATGCTCAGCTTTATAAATTCATGTACATAGGACAGACAATCGTCTGTGTGGTAGACTGATGATTTGGACTCATCATCCTTTGATTTGGATGATCATCTGTTCGGCAATGATGTACACTTGATGTCTTTATATTCCTAAATATATCACAGCCTGGATGGATGAAACTATATCCGGGATCTTCAAAACTCATTCAATCTTCACTCGGAGTACAAGTCGATCCATGTAAAAAATGTTCTGGAGTCGAACATGGAAAGACATCGCCTGATTACCAGCCAATGATGTAAGCTGTCAACAGGCGCGAGAGGAATCATCAATAATGAAAATGACCCTCAAGGTACTACAGTACAATTCACGTGGTGTGAAAAAGGACTTGGCATCGAACACCACGTAAAAGCTCTCGGTCAAAGGCCATTGATGTAAACATGTCGTCGAAAGTGAGAAACTTTCCATTGAGCCATGCAAGCTTCAAAGTGCTGAAAGGGTTGTTCCTAAGTCAACTTCTTGGATAATGAGCTGATGTCAACAAGAAGCGACCCGTCGCAGGAGTAATGAATCCCACATCAATGACACGAAACGAAGCAAATGATTTTGGAGGCGAAAACAATCTGACGATACAGGGTTCAGGGTGGCGATCATGGAGGAATAGAGCATAAATGTATTGCAGTGGGTGAGACACAGGTGAATTGTCTAAATGACTTCCCTTGAACATATTGGTGACACTTACGATGGATTGGTAGCGTTAACCACAAAGATGGATGGTGTGATGGACGAATGGTGATGACCAGTGAACAGAACAACCCAACCCAGCATGGATGTAGAAGGAGAGTTTTCAAGTTTTCTTCCCAATTTTCCTCAGTCATTGCTGACTAGTACCTCTTTATTTTTTTCAAGCTTGTGGAATATAACATATGCTTGTTCTATAATCCACCCTTCGGGCGAACCTGCCGCTATATTTTAGCGAGCCTAGTGACAGTGAAACTTGTTCTCGTCTATTTGGACGAGTTTGTCGCTATTAGGTTTTAACGAGTTTAACGACAAAGATAACTCGGTCCATTTCAATTTTAGAGAGTCTGAAAGGAATGGAAAGGAGACTCCAACGAATCTTTTTCGTCATATAATCCCTTAAGTCCAAAAAAGCGTAAAATAATACAAAATGGATGAATTTTCGATAGTTTTAACGAGCTGAATAAGACAAGAACTCGATCCTTTTGTGTAATAATCCCTCAGGTCCAAAAATATTAAAATCTAGAGGAGGGATAGCACTTCCAGTGACATTAACGAGCCGGAGAGGCCAATCACTCAACAATCTTTTCATGTTTTACGAGTTAGTTGAAAAGAGCTTAAAGGAGACTCATTTTTGAGGAACGAGTGATGGTTTCGGGCAGCAGCTGATTCCGGGTAAGATTTGGAATTTTCCAATCACGGCAGTGTCACAAGGATGGCTAATAGAATCACTCTTTGCAGATGTTCCTTGAAGGGGTAAACAATCATATAGGGGTGAATGATCGGCTAAAATAGAGTGGAGGTGATGATGAGAACACGACCAAGGCTCAAAAGCTGGCGATAAGCCATTCAGAATGGTTATTTACCGGTTCATTTTTTAATGAGCTTAAATGATGGGGGAAACATTTGCTCATGACTTATGTTTATTTTTTAACGAGCTTGAACTATGCGCTAAAACTGCTCGTGGGGGGTTTATTTTTTAACGAGCTTGAACTATGCGCCAAAACTGCTCGTGGAGGGTTTATTTTTTAACGAGCTTGAACCCTGCGGTAACATTGCTCGCCAGTCGTATGATAAGGATGTCTTATTCAAGATGCTATCTTAAAGGGGCTTACATCTTTAAAGCTTTGCCCCAAATCCTTTCTTTATGCAAGCTAGGAAACGACTAGCCTTATGGGTTTAAAGGTTAGAGGTCCTACAAATTAAAAAAATAAATAGCCGCTCTTCGCTTGCATGCAGAAAGGTTTGCATGCCCCCAGGTATAGCGAAAAATTTCCAGGTTACCACGAAAGTTCTATCTGCGTAGCAGACAAAAAGCTTCCTTGGCGATGTCTACCAAGATAAACAAAGGGGAGTGGTGCAACCACATGCCACTCAGCATAACCTTAACGAAGGTATCTTATTCCAGTCCAATCCCATTCCTGTGAGGATAGGTGTCAGACTAGTCATATATCCCCCGTGGAAACCCACTCTATACCCAAGGCTTCTCTGCCGAAACAAACCAGGGTGCATGCCCCCTGGGTTTCATTCACATCCTCCTGAATCACTTGTGCTCATCATGTCGACGGACTGGAGATCGATGAGACATCTCTTGTGTGAATATACCATTTAGGGATGGCATTTGACTATTTCCGATGTGTGAACCAGGGAATGAAATTTGGTCTATGAGCTTGACCATTCTACCTTCGTGCGGAAAACACATTACTCTAAAGAGTGAGGACACGATGGCTCCCATGTAATAAATATAGTTGGTTCCAAGGAGTATATTATAATCCAAGGGTCCTTGAACTACCATCACGTTCATGTGAACGATTTTCCTTCTCAAGGTAATGGGCACATTTGGAAGGATCCCTAAAGGTCGACTAGTTCCTTTGTCAAAGCCTGTCAGATTTCTCATTTCAGGCAAAAGCGATGGCGAACCAAGCGCTTTCCAAGCAGTTGAGGAAAGGATACTCATAGAAGCCCCTTCATCGATGAGGGTCCCAGCCATAACCATTCTATAAGCTTGTACAATGATTCTGAATGGTACACTAGCTGGTAAACGGGGTCTCCCTAGTAGATTCTAGTTAAAGGAAATGACTAGGTTGCTTGGTGGTGGGACCGAATAGACAGCTGGATATGAATCTGATGAACTTCATTCCTATGATAAAGGAATGGGAGGACTACCCCCAAGTTCATCGAAGTCTGTGTTGATGAAAAGAATTTGAACGGTGTCATTCTCTTTCTCTTCAGTGACGGTACCATTCAAACATGAACACTCTAAAGGCAAGACCAGGTCAACTGCCATCTCAACCTTTTGACTTTCGTCTGGTATGGATTCAGAGGGTTCATTTTCAATGATAGACGTTTCGGCCGACCACAATGATGGGCCAGCCAGATTTTCAACCGGTGGAGGACTTGGCAAGAGTTTTTTATATCCAGGAGGAAGCCGTAGCGGTGAAACAGGATGGTCATCCAAAACTCTTTTAGCCTCATCAAGGAAGGGACAACAATGGATGGTGTGATTGCCTTCACACAACTTGCAAGGAAATTTGGGATTCCTTTTCTATCCATGTGTGTCACTTTCACTGGTTGATGGTGTGCATTCAACATGATCGTCAGAGGTTGATGCCACCGGATTGTGAAAACGAGGAGACCAGTCCCTTAAGATCCGAGGGATGCAGGGACAATCTTGGTGATAGTGGTCTCCATTGCAAATGACACAAGGAGTTTTAGGTTTCGACGGTGTGGTGTGAGGATTTTCGCTAGATGATGTTTGGTTGCCCCCTTTTGATTTTGGTTCCTTTTTCTTCTTTACCTTTTTCTCTTTCTACTTCTTCTTCTTCTTAGTCACTTGATTTTTAGATTTATCAGCTTTATCAAGTGAAGAGGATGGAGAAGACGGAGAATCAGATGAAGTAGAAGGTTGGGAGGCAACTCTAGTGTCATCTAGTTGCTCACTTGACTGTTCAGGAATTATGGGATTCTAAATGACAGAGGTAGAGAAGAGACAGACAGACAAACTAATTGTCAACCCTGGAAGTGACAAAGTGGCCATATGGGGTGCACCAACATCTCCCCACGAGGAGAAGGGACTAGGATTTCCTCCAAGGGGAAATCCTTGGTTGGTAGACTCTATTTTCTCAACCTAAAGACCAACGAGGGAATTTGTGATGTTATTCCAATTAAAATAAATTTTAGATGCTTTGACACAACTTGTTTTTTCAATTTTAAATAGTTGAGAAAAAACAAAAGATGACTCTAGTCACCTTCGAGTTTTATTGAGCCTGAAGTGACAAGTGCTTAGAGGACCTTTTCCTTTAAGGAGTCTAAAAAGGAGAAAAATGGACTTCTATGGAGATCTAGGTAGAGATGATTACCAAACCAATCGCGAAATTGCAGAATACTTTTTTCAGTACAACAGTCAATCTTCCTGAATCCTGTGTTCAGTGCATTGTGATTGATAGGGTGGCAGACACAGCTTCCTCAGGATAAAGGATGCAGCCTATTGTGGTCTCCCAAAATATACTCGATGGTACGTGGGAGCACAAGTCCGTACTCGCACTTTTCGTCTCAGAGTGGAGGAATCACCCAACCAACAATGAAAACAACAGTTACCAGGTTTTACGACACCGGAATACATCTCTAGCCTAGACCTCTAGATGTTGTGCGTTAGGTTCCAAAGCATTGTTAGATTCATTAAATTTATTTTAAGTTGATCTTGCTTAAAAAATTTCCTTTCAGGTTCCCCGCATGATGTGTATACAATTCCTAAAATGCAGTTTAAGATCATAAACAAATGTTTAATCTTCTTTTGGCAATGAAAATCCTAGCTACTAAGGGAAGAAAGTTAAGAATCTCTCTACAAAGAGCACAGAGCACACGCTAAATGTACTGCCCTAAATCAAACCAAGCAGTCAAAATGCAAATGCACATGCATGTATTTGTTTTCAACCTTCTTAATATATGAATGATGATAAGAAAGCTATGTGCAAATCTGAATTATTTTCAAAACAACAACACTCAAACAATTTCTTTTCAAAATGAACTAAAGTTAAGAGAGACACTTTGCGATTTCGAAATGAAAATTACGTTTCAACACTTTAAAAACTACTAATTCAAATCATATGCAATAGTAACTGTATAATTGACTATCAAGAACAATGGGATTGTCTTCTAAAACTAAAAATGACAGCTACGACACTTTCAGATCCAAAAACGACAGTTCGACTATGCTACTTTTTTGCAAAAGAGAACTGAAAATCGCACACAATACATAAAGACACTTACATTTCTTTGCACTAAGGAGGCGGAACAATGTAAGAGAAACGGGTTTTCACAGAGATACACTGATTACAGACAGCAAAACTCCTGAATAGGACTAAAAACGGTGATAAAAAACCACAATCTGGAGGTAAAGTTAACCTTCCTTGACCATCGCACCTGCCACACTGTGAATGCAGTATGCATCGCACCTACTACACTCGAGAAGTGCGATGCATACAGTCTGCCTTAAAGGCAGGGTGTGATGGTACAAGTGCGAGACTTTAAAAAAGTTTTTACTCATAATTTTCAATTCATTTCAGGGATTTAGGCCGAGTAAGTAATGTTCAGTATATGTAAAATATAAGGGTGATCTAAAGAGGTTAATAAAGCCACCACTTAGGGAAATTAGACTGTTTGCAGATCGATTGTTTAAATTATAAACAAAACCCGGAGATAGACTGAAGCAGCATTGATCTACTTTGCATTTGTATAACAAATGCAATTCGAAGGCTAGCTAGCTTGGCTTCAGGCTTTGTCTATAAGTTTATAAAAGAAACAAAGATATATAGGCTAACAAACTATCTAGTCGCTCCCCAGTGGAGTCGCCATTTTGTTACTGGGAATAGTGTCCACTCGGATACTGTTATTCCCACTAAGACTGGTAGCTATATTAGAAACAAACAAGTAAAGTCTATTTTTGCTTTCCTTTATGAAAATAGATCAGAGGAGAACCAAGGAGACCAACCTTAGTCTTGCGCTTGATTTCCTCTCCTTCTTGATAGAGCTTTGCCGCTTCTTTTTCATCTGCCCAACTTCAAAGAGCACCTGTGGAATCACAACAACATACTACTATCGAAGAAAAAAGATCTATATTCATAAATAACATAGGACCAGATGTGCGTTAACCATACAAATGCATATATAAACAAGTACACAAGAATATGGAGGAAAACTTGAATAGCTTTATTAAGATGAAAAGTAGCAAGAGGATTACAACCATATGTTCTGACCTAGCATCATCCTCCAGCTAGAAATCCCTTCTTCAACTCATGTAAAGCTTAGATCACCCAACATTATGAATGTACACCAAAAAACCAACACCACTTCTCTATAAGATACAAAATTCCAACCTTCGGATCTCTGTGATGAGGGATCCATATATAGATAATTATAGGGAGATGAGTCATCTTTTGGGGTCTTGATTAGTGTCCTCTCTCTGATAGTTCCTACTTCCACTTAGAGAATGATGATCTCTTACTCATCCCTGGTCGAAAACATAGAGGCAAGTGTGAGAGGGGAAGCTTCTGGAAGATTCCATGATCTTCCACCTCGCATTTTGTCCCTGCCATTTGTCCATTCCCGACCATCGCACCCTGCAGAGGAGAAATTCAATATGAATCTCACCTTGTACACTGGGAAGGTGATATGCATCGCACCCTCTGCACTGGGTTTTCAGTATGGTCCAGCTTTGACCATTTATGAGCAGGTTTTAGTGGAGAACTTCTACGAGATGTTGTAATCAATTGACCTTGTTCCTTTAGGTAGCGAAGCAACAATTTTAGGGACTTAGGAGCCCTCATTTTATGGACATTTATGATTGGGGTTGAAGTGCCCAAAAATGTCTATAACAAAACTGCAAAACTATTCTTTGAACATGTATGAGTTCATTTTGGAATACCCACTTCTATTGCATCTCATCGAAACACCCAATTTGTGGGGAAGTTTTGGTCAAGTCTGTGGGAGTTGATGGACACCCAACTGAAGAAAAGCACAACTTTTCATCCACAAACCGATGGCCAGACAGAAGTAGTTAACAGGACAGTGATCCAGTTACTCAGAGGATATTGTAGCAAACATCCTAAGCTTTGGGATGAACACTTATGTTATGTGCAACATGCTTACAACAGAGCAAAACACTCTTCTACACAGATATCTCCTTTTGAGTCCTCTTTTGGTTTCATACCAAGGTCTCCTTTGGATTTTGTCTTTGGTAAAGATACCACAGTTGATGGACACAGTGATGTGGACTAGGCAACTAGGTTCATTGAACAAATCTAGGAGATCCACCAAGCAATACAGGAACAACTAGAAACGAGCCAAGCCAAATACAAGGCAAGGCATGACAAGCATCGGATGGAGCATAGTTGTCAAGTTGGAGACCATGTTTGGCTGTATATCAGCAAGGACGGGATGCAAGGTGAAGGTAAAAAGCTAAAGCCTATTAGGTATGGACCTTTTAGGATACTTGAGAAGATTGGTGAAAATTATTTTTGCCTTGATCTACCAGCGTACATGCACATCTACTCAGTTGTAAATGCAGATTTCTTGAGATTATTTGAACCCTCAATGATTGAGGATCCTGAAGAGAAAATTCAATTGCCTTCTATTGATGACCTGCTACCTAAATATCTTAATGAATTATAGGAAGACATAGTCTTGGACAAGAAGGTGAGGACAACGCACAGAGGAGATGTTGAGTACCTCAAAATTGGACTCAAAGGTTCGAAGTTGAGCAGTGCAAAGTGGATTGAGGTTGGGCAAGTGAGACACCAGTACCCACACTTAGTCGATGCCTGAAAGAAAACCAGCTTTTGGTGGTCCATAAGCTTTTCAGTGGGAAGGTCGTGATCTGAATTGGATCCATAAAGAATGATTAACAGAGCCATGGTTGTACCAGGTCGGGACAGACTCCAAAGGATTTAAAACAGTGATCAAGAACATCTCTAAACAAATGGCAATGGAAGCCAACATGGAACGACGAGGACCTCAGTCAAAGCTTACTGACCGAGACCCATGGAGAGACTGCGCGGGAAGAATAATTAGCCCCTAGGAGGCCTGGATCGGGAAACAGAGGCAATTTTTGATATTGTTGAGCAAAAAACCTCAAAATGGAAAAGCCCCGAGCACTCGATCATGTGGGAGTCGAGAAAACTGTGGGGAAAAAGGCAAAGCGCTAAAGGCAGGACCCGCTCCAAAAATCGGTGGTATTGAATGAGCGCATCCATGGGTGGTAAGTAGTTTTGATGGAAAAAGAGCGATTCCACTCAGCGCCTGACACTTGGCAAGCATAGGAGAGAGAAAGCCGCTGCTCATCATGCACTGGTGGTCGAGCTAGTCGACTGCACAGGACGACCGAATGACGTTAGATATGGGGGCTCCAAATATAATGGCTGAGATCGTGCATGATGGACAAGCCTAATTTAATGAGGGAATGAGCCATTATTTAGAAGAATCTGAGGTCCACTTTGACTGCCAAGGTGGTGGAAGACTCATTCCATGACATAAACGAAGAATTGAACTGACGATGTAGGTTGGCGTAGTTTGTAGGAGGACAAGCGACCACTCCTTGAGAGCCTGATGATGATGCCGAGAATAGGAAACTCCAAGCGCAGCTGCAAGCAGGCAATCTGATGAAGGTGGAAGAGGAACCGAATCGCCATGAGCCCGAATGGCCTTAAAGCCAAGAACATAGAACATAAAGGAGGGAGGAGTCAGGGACCTGAAGAGGGACACCGAAGACCGAAGACAAAGAAGAGAAGAACTAGTAAGGAAAAAAGTAGAAGAAGACAATAGGGCCGAGCTGACCAAAGGTAGCGTTGAGCACTAGACAACTTGAGAGATTCAAGGCATCCATGAGAGGATCTATCAGACCAGAGAGGTCAAAGAGTTGGTAGAGAAGAGAGTCTATGTACTCACGTGGTTTGAGGAATCCAAGAACAACCCTGCCAAGCCAATCTATTTCAGGAGACTCATATTGAGCTCCTTCATTGTATTTCTCTGCTTCAGGACACATTAAAAGAAGGCCACCACTGAGAGCTGGAACGGAGATGTAGCCCTGGGGCATAAGGTGAACTCCTTATCAATTTCTTGTGTTCTTGTCTTTGCTTACTCTATTTCTCTACAGTTTTCCATTTCAAGTGTCTGTGTATTTGCAATATGATCGATCCGTTACTTAAATAACATAGACACACGCAACAACACATGAGTCTTTAATACCTTCATTTAATAAAACTTTAACTAAGGTCACTCATTGGGTGATTATCAGATCAAGAACATAACAACCTCGCCTTTTAGCTAAGCTTTCTCCTATAGATTTTATCAGAGAAAATTTGTGTTCATTGTGGTTGGTGTGCGGTTGTGTTTTTTTTCTCTATTTTATGAATTTTATTTATTTCATGCATAAGTGGGAAATCAACAATGAACAAATATGGAAGCTATAAAAATTTAATCATCATATGATAGGATTTAGTTTATTTTATGAGATATATTTTAATGAACTATCTAGCGAAATATACATGGTATTTTATAAATTAGAGATAGCAGAACCTTTAATCTTTGGTCATTGCATTATTTATATGGACTGACATTTGTATGGACTTTATTATGGGTTATCAAAACTCTGTAATAAATTTGTAATAATTGTTGTCGCTGATCACTTTATCAAATATTCTCAATTTGTGCTCTTTAATACCCCCTTTAAGACCATTACAACTACATAACTATTTAAATTTCAATTTTGATGTATCATTACACCATGCTCACTTTTAATTATAGAAACAGTTGACTTAGCACTAGGGAAATCAATAGAAACTTAACACCACATATCACCATGAAATTAATAGTGATGTTAAATATGTCAATAAGTAGTTGTAAGCATATTTGAGGTGTGTTGCTTTGGAAAGACAATCATGATGAGCCTAGAGGCTACCTCAAGTTGAACAATAGTATATTATAACTTATCATGGTGTCACTTGAATAATTCTTTACGAAATTCTCCATGGCCAAATGCCACAATCAATACCATCCAATTTACTGTGAGTCTATAAGGTGTAATATTTTGACAAAACCCTTTTATATTGAGCTAACATCCTATTACCTCCCAAGAATGATTAGGTGATGAATCAAAATAGGACCATCATTGTTTTAAATGTCATTTTGATGAAAGGAATCACATTTTCTTCCATCTATGACCTTGTAAGATGACTTTAGTTAAATGCAACCACCACTAGAAGCTTTCTTCAAATTTTTATGGTTCATATATGTTCCTCAAGCATATTGGGTTAGCAACTTATGAATTTTGAGTGTCCTAGACAATTAAAATTCATCCAATCTTTCATGACTCATACTTAAAAAGTGGTTATCTCTTATTCCTATATTGAAACATTCCTTCCAAAACAAGGTGAAGAAGGTTATATTTAGTTGTAGGAAAATGATGACCTTAACAAAAGAGAATGGTAGTCTGCATTAGTGAATTTTAGAAGAGGCAATAGTACAATGGAAGAATGTGTATTTTGTAGGTGTTCCATGAGAACCATTAAAGTTCCTTCAATAATACCTTCATCTCTATCTTGAGGACAATGGTGGTTTATAAATGTGAGGTTATGTAGTGTCCTATTCTAAACCACGTAAGTAACAGAATGGTTATTTTTATTGAAGCCATGTATATTAAAAAAGGCCCATGTAATAGATATTGTTTGAAAGAAATAATTTTAACAAGGCTTGCAAGAGTGTTTTTTCAACCAAAATTTTCCGTTAGTAGAATTTTCCTAAGAGGTAAAAAAAAACTATATAATATAGTGGAAGCAAGTTAATGGAATGTCATGTGATTCATATTGTAATTTAAGCTCTCCTCATCTATAGGTTCCCCCCTTAAAGAAACAAGTGAATATTGCTTTTATCAATAGAGGTATTACTACTTGTGGTATTCATATTCTCTTACAAATATGTCATTTGTGCTCTAAATATTGTTATCTTACATTATTTCTACTATGAATTTTCTATTCTTCTAATAAATAACATCACATTATATGAAAATCAACTTACATTTAAGTGATATAAAAAAGTCATGATTAAAAAACTTTTTTTTTATTAGTACCATTAATTTTATCATTGTTATTATTATTCCATTAGCTTTATCAATATAAATAATGAAGGCATCTTTTTACTTTTTAGCTTGGTATAAACTATTAAGAATTATATAAATATAAATAATATATATATATATATAATTAGGTGGAGTAAAAATAGATTTAGAGAAGTCCAATTGTCGTAAGCATAGAAAGAATGAACATCCCTTGACTTAAGTAAAATGATATTAGTAATAGTTTAAGAAAGAAATTTTGTACTTAATTATTTATATAATCTATAATTTATGTTGAATTTCAACCTTATCATGGAAATTTAAAAATATTTTATTTATAAAGTTTCGGAATTTTATTTTAATTTTGATGATTTTTGTAAAGCTATTTAACAATATTTTTAATTATTTACAAATAAAATTTAATAATTAATTATATATATGAAAATAATAAAATAATGTAATGTATAATAAAAGACTCTATCAATGGAAAAACGTTTTTAACTTAACTATTATCCCCATAGAAATAAATATAAATATATTTTTTTAAACTGTAAGTATCCTTATGAAAGTAATATGAATATTAAAACAAAATTATTATTGATATTTTGTGAAATATTAGTTAATATACAGAAATGCCACATAGGCATTTCTTGCGAAATGGAAAAATAACGTTAAATAGAAACTTTGTTTAATGTTCAGTCTCATTATTTTATAGAGGAAGACGCAATTTTAATAGGAAAGAAAGATGAAAGAAAGATGAAGTCGGCTCGTGTGGGACAAAGAGTACAATATAATTAAAATATGATTTAAATGAGAGGGTCGGTGATTGTGTCGTTTCACACCATTCCATTTGGCCAGGGTGTATATCTAAGTTAAACAAACAGCTATTTGTTCATTAGTCCGGTCTAACCATATTTAGTGTTCGTAGTGCATTTCATCCTTTATCATTTTCCGGATTTATTTATTTCAGAAAGTGAAACTACCAAAACTCCCGAAACACCAGGGAGAAGGTATTTTCCTGGACAAATTCGCTGTTTGTGGGCAGACAAGATAATATAGAAGAAACATACGAAAATCATGGAATCAAAGGAGCAAGGGTTAATGGCCTTGTCTTTAAAGAATGGAAAGGAGGAAGAGAATGAGCTTGTGGAGGATTTGACAGTCCAAGACACAGTGAACATTCTAAATACCTTAAGCCGTGAGCAATTGATGGAGCTTGTGCAGGAGGCAGCGACTGAACATAGGTACGTTCGGGATCAAGTGCGTTCCATCGCTGTAAGGAACACTGCGCTCAAAAAACTATTTGTGCGTGGTCTTGGCCCGGAGACAAACGACCAGTCGCTCGCTGCCGTATTCTCTCCTTTCGGTGAATTGGATGAAAGCAGCGTGATCAGGGACAAGAGAAGCGGGAGGAGTAAGGGATACGGTTTTGTCCTGTTCAAGCAGGTTAACGGTGCAATCAATGCGTTGAAGGAGCCTAGCAAAATGATCGACGGTCGCATTGCGGTGTGCAAATTTGCCTCCGCAGGCTTCTACGCTTCTCAGCCAGAGGAGGAGTTACATCGAAGGAAGATTTACGTGGGCAACGTTCCGGTAGACATGGAGGCTGGTGCTCTTGTACGTTTGTTTTCGCAGTACGGCGAGATCGAAGAGGGGCCCAAAGGGTTTAATAAGAATACGGGCAGGTCTAGTGGATATGGAATCTTTATTTTCAAGACGGTAGAGGCGGCCAATCGTGCCCTAGAGGAGCCCATTAAGTTGACAGATGACGGTCATCAGTTGTATTGTAAATTAGCCAATGAGAATCCGATATCCACGCCCAACCGTGTCAACTCTACTACTCATACCGCCAGTGCCAATGGGTTGGACATCCATCAGTCGGGCTTTATTCCTGGTCAAGGGTTAGGTAATCCAGCCTTCGATGTTAATCAGGGCTGGAATCCATTTTCGTTAACGCCATATCCAGACTGGCCTAATTTTAATCCAAATCACGCTATTCATAATTATGGTAACTCAAATCCAGCAGCTTTTGATATTTATCAGTACGGCGTTCCGGAATTTGTGGGTTATCCAGCTGGTTATGGCTATACGCATGCAGTTCACTCGAGTCCGGGTTCTCCTCAATTGCTGTTGACTGAATTTACGGAAGAAGGCAGCCATCCAGGCTCCTCAAATGAATCTCAATATCAAAATCAGCAACAGGGTTAGGGCAGTCATCCTATGAAGTGTTTGATAGCCTTTTATAAATTAATTAGATTTGCTGTGTCTTTCCAATAGCTATTGAATTACGGATTTGCTGTGTCTTTCCAATAGCTATTGAATTACGGATTTATACGTTAGGCAGCTTCTCTAAGTTATGATATAGATATTTACTATCAGTTTAAGTTCATTGTGATTTATATTTTAGTTCATTTTGATTTATATTTAATTTCTAATTAAAATAGTTTTCCTATTTTACTTAGTTTTCCTATTTTAATTGATGTTAAACCCTTTCTAAAAATCTTGAAATTTAAAATTTATATTTTTTAATTTTAGTTTTTTCAATAATATTTTTAAAAAGGTTGAAACAGTTCAGTTCAATTTGTAGGGATACGAAGTGTGTTTCTAGCTGTGGCAGAGCTTAAATCTCTGGGGTTTTATTTAAGGGAAAAGTGCAAAAAAAAATAAGTGAAAAATTGAAAAAAAAAATGTCATAATTGTTTTGTTGAAAAAGAAATATGTTAATAACTAAACTAACATGTTATTTATAATATGTTCATAGCCTATTTTGTTAATAACATATTATTTTTTTTCTTGACATATATTCTTATGGTGGTCAATGATCCACTAATAACTCATTCTCCACCCTCAAATACTTCTCCATTCTCCACGAGTTATTATATCAAACTAAAAGCGCTTGGTTTGTTCAATTTCCTTTTTCTTTTCATCTATCCTCATTCGCATGGTTTTTTTATCATGGATCTTTTGCATGTTTTTTCTGTATCATGGATCTTTGAAAGTTTTCCATTGAGTATGAACTTAATTTCTTTATCTATGCCAGTGGTCTGATCTCTTAAATTTATGTTGGAGGATTTTGTTATCACTGCAATTCAAAGATATAAAATTTTGTTTAATTTTGTTTTACTTGGTTGGAGAATAGTACTCTCAAGTTAAACTTTTCAGTTTCAAAATCTATGATACAGTATAAATATGCATATTTTATTAATATAAATCTTTTGCATTGGCTTAAAAAATATGTTATTTATTATGGATATTAATTAAAATTTTAAAAATAAATTTATTCTATATTTCAAATTAATTACTTATCTAATAATTAATTTCCAAACACAATATAATTCAATCTCTTATTTTAAATATGTTCTTTGTGAAGTTCCCTAAATTAAATTTCTAGTTTTTTGGTGTGATTGAAACACAATTCCATTAAACTCTTGGTTTTTTTGTTAATATGTTGTGAATCTAGGGTAAAGAGAAGAGAGAATGGAGGAGATAAGCGTAAGAGAGAGAGAGAGATGTGGAGACATACAAAGGTTTAGAGTCAAAGACAGTAGATGGGGGAAGAGAGGAGTAGAGAGAAAAGGAAAGGAAGAACCAAAAGACTTGAAATGAGAGGGGAGGAACGGGAGGATAAGGCAATAGTGACAAGGTTAGAGGTCAAAGAGAGAGAGGGAGAGAGAGGGAGGTGGAGCCTTAAATTGTATGTTGACGGATTGGTTACGCATGCAGTACATGGAAATAAATCGGATGTAAATTCTCTAATAACCTTTTCAATACTTCAATATTAGTTGTTTACGTTGAAGAATCGACCTCGAGGTTAATCTCTTTGTTCAAAATGATGCTATCAATATAAATTGCTCTTTATTAATAGAATCTTTTGTGCTAAAAAAAATTATTTTTAAAATTTAAAAACAAATTTAATTTATAATTTCGAACTAATTATTTATTTAAAATATTTAATTTTTCCAAACACCAATATAGTTTAAATTTCTTTATTTTTAAGAATATGTTCTTGTGAGTTCCCTAATTAAAAATCCTATCCAACCTTAGGATAAGAAAGCGAGAAAGAGAGAGAGAAAGAGCGGAGTGAGAGAGGGAGAAAGTGTAAGAGAGAGAGGGGGGACGGAAAGATGGAGGCAGAAGAGATAATGACAAGGTTGGAGGGCATATAGGGAGGGAGAGAGCGTGGGAGATAGTGACAACGTTAGATGGTAGAGAGAGAGAGAGAGAGAGAGTGGCAAGTTAGAGGCAAGAGAGAGAGAGATGGGGGGAGAGAGAGGGAGGTAGGAGATAAAGGGAGAGAGGTGAAGGACCCAAGAGAGGACTTGAGAGAGAGGAGGAGAGAGGGAGGGATAGAGAGATAGAGTTGGAGGGGGAGAGACATTGTGAAGAAGAAAGATATAGAGAGAAAAGTGGAGAGAGAATAAAGATATAGAAAGAAAAGTGGAAATGAAGATACAATAATGTTTATTTATTAGTTTTTCTTGAAAGTTAAACTGTAATTTTATATCTAATCCTAATAATTGTAGATCTAGAAAAACAATAACATGTCGAAAATTTTAACAACAAATTCCAATTTTAACAAGAACACAATAACCCATAATCCATTATAACATATATACAAAATATTTATGTATTTATAAAATTTTATATTGCAAAGAAAAATTCAGGTAGGAGTATATATGTAGATGGAATAAACCATGGATATGATTTAGATATATTGTTATTTAGAATATTCTCTAACATCATCCTCATTCCACTCCAGCTCATTTTCGTTCCACATCACTTCATTTCAACTCCATTTCATTCATTTCATTCCATTAGTATTTTTTATTTTTTATTTTTTTTTATGACCATTTTCCATCGAGTCACTCATCATTTATACATCTCATTCAGTTATAAGATTTTTGGGTCAGTTTCCGTAACTAAGGTCAGTTCCCATAGCTAATGTCAGTTTCCGCAGCTGCTCACTGATTCCACAGTCAGTTGGGTTTCTGCAGCCACCACTCTGTTTTAAAAAAAAAAACAAATTTTTACAGTCAGATGTTAGTTCAGCAATCATGAAATCAAATGCAGGTATAAGGATATATTATGAAGACACAAGATATTCAAAAGCACCAACGAGGAGCAACTGATTGAAGAATAAGGAAAAATGACAAGAATTCCAAAGGTATGAACAAAACTTTATTTCAAACGGCATTCTAACACATTTTTGCATAGTTATTAAATCACGAGCTCAACTATATGCAATGATTAAAAGAAATCACCTCTATAACCATTTCATTTCCTGCCATTCCTGCATAAGCCATGCATTCATTTTCCAATGGTATTATGATTAAATTCTCGGATTTAACTCAAGTTTGGAAGTATTCTCACAATCCATTTGTCATTATGAATCGTGGTTGATTTGACTACGACTTCTTTCAGCCGCACAAAATATGCAGCCATTTTATAAACATGCTTGCATCCATTCTACAGCCACCCAATTTTAAAAATTGTTGGATGCACTTGCTCCCCCTGCTATTCTATTGACCTCACGACTTCATTTCCACTATGCTCACATAAGCATTCACCCCATTTTTTTCTTTGTTCCGCTTCATTCCATGTACCTATTCTCTGATATCCGCTTACAGTTGTTGGCCTCCTTCATAAACCCTGACCATCTCTACTAATTCAAACGATTTTTAAAGAACAGAAGGAAGGATGGGACAATTGTTGAGGGCAGAACCAAAGGGACCTAAATTTATTGAAGGATATCCGCAAGTGAAAGATATATTGAAGAAGGCCAGGTGGTTACATTTTATCCAGAAATTCAAAGGCTACCATAAGGAGGTTACAAAGGCCTTTGCTAGGTCTTTTAACGGACTAGAGGTGGAAATTGGAGACCTAAAATTCACAGTAACTGAAGTGTCAATAGCAGTTGCCACAGAACTTCCCCAGGGAGGTGAACAATGGTTTAAGAACCGAGGCATTGGTGATGAAGCTTGGAGAGTGATCTTACGTTACCCAGGTATGGATGTCACCGTTTTCAAAAAGGGAATTCCTGTTGATGTTTTAAAGGAAGAATGGGCTAGCTTATTGTTAGTTATTCAAAAATTTATCACCTGTGAGGGATGTTTTTGAGCAATGTACATGTATCATGCACGTCTGTTAATGAATTTCCTAGACAACCAGATCCTTAATCTGCCATATTTCTTACTAAACAGTTTGAAAAAGATGTTTGTGACCGTCCAAAAACATTTAGGGGACATAGAACCACATTTGTATCACCATGGTCTCATAAAAATCCTGATAGAAAAACAATTAAAGGAGAAAAAGGATACTTGGGACCAGTTTTTAATTAGAAATTTCTTTGAAGAACCCCAAGAAACCCCTAAAGGCAGTACATCAAAAATAAGTACAAGAAAGAAAACAGATGATAAAACTCAAAGCCGTCCTACTAACACAGTTGAGAGAAAAGAAAGGTTGTCTAAAAAGGGGAAGGAAAAGACTCCTACTAACACAGTTGAGAAAACTAGTAGGAAAGAAAGACTATCTAAAAGGGGGAAGGAAAAGACTCCTACTAACACAGTTGAGAAAACTAGTAGGGAAGAAAGACTGTCTAAAAGGAGGAAGGAAGAGATTGATGGTAAGAAGCTAACAAAATCAAAGGAGAAAAAAAACATTGAGGTTGTGCATCAAACCCCTTCCTCAGAAGAAGACCATCAAGTATTGTCTGAGAGATTGGTTCACCTTCAGGAATAGTCAGCTATGGCCAAAACGAAAGGGAAAGGAAAACATAAGGAAAAAGATAGTAGTTCACAATATGTAAGAAGAAGCAGCAGGCTTAAGGCAAAATTGAGAAAAATACAATTGAAAGGACCCCATTTTGTTGATTTAGAAGAAGGAACACCTGAACAAACTCCAGCTAGCAGTAGTCCACCTCATTCTCAACCAAGTGTTGAAACTAGTCCTCAAGGTGATGACATCAATCCTTTTCGGCCAGAAGTTGAAGTCAATTCTTCTCCACAGCATTTTATGGACAGCCCTAGGAAAACGACACCCGAAATAGATCCAAAGTAGCAACAAGTATCTGATTACATAGAATCCTTGAAAAGAACATCCACGGGTCCCAGCACTTCATCCACTCAACCTCGCATAGCACAAGAAGCCCTAGTCCAATAATCGAAAAAAAAAATCTTTGAGTTGGAGGTTTTAAATCGACATATTAAAAATGAAAATGAAGCACTCAAGGAGCACAACATACTAGACAAGATTATCCATGACAACACTATGGTACACCTGGGGCTATGGCACAAAAAGAACAGAAAATTGATGAAGAAATGTAAGAAGATAAGTAGAGCAAGGGTTAATCTTAAATTCAGATGCTTGATGAAGAAGCGCAGGATGTTAGTAGCACCAAGAAAGAGAGGAAGAGGGCTAGATGTACTGGCAGAAGCTTCAGAACATATGGTTTGAAGGGGAGATAATCCAAATTTTGGTTGCATGAGGACATGCAACACCTTCACAGTGGGGGTATGTTGAGTCCCAAACTTGCATTTTTCCTACACCTTTTTCTAGCTTCTTCCCATTCATCTGAATCTTCTAAGTCATCAGTATCATTGCATATTAGTTAAACAAGGGCATTTAAAGTGGTTTCTTGAATATGTGTTTGTGTTGCTATTTGAACTAGATTTTTGTTTATAAGTTGCGGAATCTTGTCACTTTTCGCAGCCAGCCCAAGTTTCTATAGCTATTTTGTCAAAGTCTATATTGCAGGTGTCTTCAGGCGAATCGAGCCATATGGGCAAGTTGCAACCGACGTGGACATGGACCGAGTCCTATTGGCTCAGTTGAATTCATCAGAAGAGGCCATAGTCAACGGTGGGCAAAATGGTGGTCAACTCAAGAGTCCTATGTGATAAAACTCTATTTTTCACCATGTGAATCTTTGCGTGGTTGTTCCTAGATATTGGGGGACAATTTAACACATGTGGACCGCTCCATGGACCAGATCCAACAACCACCTTCCAAAGATTGAATCCTCACGGCAGCCATAGTTCTAAATGTCGGGACGTGGTTGTTTACGTGTCTTGTATCAGCACCGAATGTAGGAAAACAGTTATATTATCCTCTATTATAAATAATGCATTCTCATATGCATATTAGTTAGCTTTTTGGTAATGTAATTCTGATTGTGAAACAACCCACTATGCCATAACTTTATCACTGTGTTATGACTGCATTTTAATACATGAGAAGACTCTGCTTCTGAGCTCAATTCGTGGTTGATCGTTGATTGTCTGAAGATTGTGCAGAGGGCCCCTGCACATGTTGAGGTCTTGTTTATTACTGTAGAGTTTCATGTTTTATTTCTTTATGTTCTTATGCCATAATCATTCACTTGTATATATATCACATCTCTTATGGTATTAAGTTTGATAGTTGTCCATAGCTTTTCACATTTTCTATAGTGTTAACTAATGAGTTCTTTTGTTTCAGATTGCAATAGGCAGCCTGGGCATTTTCACATAGTTCTCTAATGACTAATGACATGGAATCATTCTTGTCCTTCTGTTGATTTTAATTTCCTTTAGTTTTTAGTTCCAACATTGTGTTATTTATTTCATTTTTTGTCATTTACATTTCTGTAAGATAGATATTAAATTACTCATGTCATTTTCAGTTACCTCCTAATGCCAGAGCGAGTCAAATGGTGAGGGATTGAAGTATGAATGTGTAGTTTGATATTAGTTTATTTTTCTGCAAGTTAGTTATTGAATTGCTCATGTCATTTTCAGTTACCTCCTAAAGCCCGAGCGAGTCAAATGGTGAGGGATTGAAGTATGAATGTGTAGTTTGATATTAGTTTATTTTTCTGCAAGTTAGTTATTGAATTGTTCATGTCATTCTCAGTTTCCTCCTAAAGCCAGAGCAAGTCGAATGGTGAGGGATTGAAGTATGAGTGTGTAGTTTGATATTAGTTTTATTTTCTGCAAATTAGATATCATATTGTTCAAGTTGTTTATGATTACCTCCTAAAGCCAAAGCGAGTTGAATGGTGAGGGGTTAGAATATGAGTTGATGTAATGTGATTTTAGTTTACTTTTCTTGCAATTCTTGGATTTCTTTGAGTTCAGTTTTTCTTATATTTTCATGGCAGCAAGGATAATGGGTTTCATGGTCACTAGCTCACTATTGTTTAATTAGAATAGTGGCACATTTTCACTCTCTTTTCAAGAATTAGTTTCATCATTGCATGTTTTTAAAAAAAAGTTTGAGGTTTTGAAAGTCATTTTAAAAGACATCATTGCCTTGAACATTTATATCATACTTATCTTTTAGAATTTCCATCTCACATTAGGGAATTAATAGAAATAAACCCAAAACAAAACAAAAACTCAAAAATGACAAAAAAATAAGAAATAGGTTATCTTGCACATATAGTGCGCCGCACTTCAACAGTTTAGGACTGGATTGACAATTAATACAACAATTTAGGACACTCTAAATTCACCAAACAATAGGAATATGTTCCTTTTGTAGCTTCATGTGGCTCTAATGTATGTTGTTATAGGTTGGTTGTTTGCTCTTGTAGCACTATTACACATTCCTATGGCACTGTAGTTTTCTCATGTAACATTGTAGGTCGAGTACTTGGCCCTTCTATTTCTAATTTCAATTTCTTCCCCTTAGATAATTGTACTAATGGATTCTGTACATTTCTTTTTGGGTTATTCTTGCTTATGGCTAGAAGTTTCCTCAATCATAACTGGATGGAATATGGAGGATTATGTTTTCAGGTAAACCATGTTATATTACTCTTTCTTTTCCTAAAAGAGATAAGAGTTTCTCTTGGTTTACTTGTGTTTTGTTAGAGTGCTTAGAGCTGCTAAAGTAGCAACAACATCATCCTCTAGATTTTCATCCCCTTGACTTGTAGTGCTTTCTTCTAACTCCTTCTTCGTCCATTAAGGTAGCTTTCTCTATGATTAATGTCCTTTGTTGGCTCCATTGGCTCTATCTGTGGTGTTGGTACTTTAGCCTAGACACCTTATTTTGCTATCAATAACTTATCCAATTTTGTTTTAACTATTTTTGTCTTTATTGGTGGATCTAATAACTATGTTTTTTCTTCTACTTCTCCCTTTATTTATTCTTTTGTATTTTCCTTACTTTCTTCCTTTGTTCTTTTTTGCAATTTTGAGTTTCTTCCTTTGTTCTTTCTTGCAATTTTGAGTTTCTTCCTTTGTTCTTTCTCCCTTTATTTATTCTTCTGTATTTTCCTTAGTTTCTTCCTTTGTTCTTTCTTGCAATTTTGAGTTTCTTCCTTTGTTCTTTCTTGCATTTTTGCTTCTTCCAATTTTGTTTGGGTTGTAAGGAAATCCTGCTTGCTCATATCAATGAAGTCCACCCATAAGACAAGGTTTTACAAGTGCTCCAGAGTATTCATGACTATTAGGCTAATGAAGCCATGATCAATCTTAATAATTATGCTTTCCCACCTTTACCTTTTTGCTCATTTCTTCATGGAATAAAGGAGGAAATGTGGGATGCTAAGTTGTTCATGGATAGGTGAATTAGCTTGGAATTTGAGGTAGTATAGGATTTTGAACTGATAGGCATAGAAAATGTTCAATCTCCCTTCACAAGAAATGTATTTTAGGATGTGATACATCACCTCATCTCATGGATGTGGTAAGGTTTCTCTCATTATTCCATTCTTATCTTTTCAAAGCTATTCATTATGGAGGAAACTCCTCTCTTAGAAATGATTACTTCATGCCTTTCTTCCTTGCTCCATTTAATACCACTGGGAAGGGTTGTGATTCTACTAATGAGATCTTCATCAAGATATATAGTTAAACCTTTAACTAATGTCATTGTTTCATGTCATTCAAGATGTTGGACATTCAGGGTGAAGTTCAAAGAAATCTCATCACCAAAATCTCTCAACCTCTTAAAGATCCCTAGCCAAATGCAATTTTCTAAGTCTTCCCTAACTTTAGGGTTTTGATGAATCCTGGACGTGTATGTCAGTTCTCTTATATTATAACCTCCTCTTATTATTTGATAATTTTTTTCACAAAATTGAGCAAGGAAATTTTGTACAAGGGAGTAGGGGTCATATGCTGCTATAGGCATTAGGGTTTCCTATGACAGTAAGGGAAATTATAGCACTGGAGAGACGTACAATTTTGAAAGTATAGAAAAGGAAAATATTATCAACTAATCAGCCCATGAAAATTCATCACCATTTTTCAAATTATGTTCTTGAAAATAGTCGGACTACCCAGCCACCTCACTTGTTTAATTCAAATTGTGTGATACGTAAAATTCTTCTTGAGAACTAAGATAAGCTGAGCACTTTTACGAAGTGTGAGCGGGGGAGAACTTTTACTTAGGCTTATTTTTAAGATGCCTTTTTCATTTTAAATCATTTGATGCTTTCATGGTTGTTCTAGGAAAATAATTGATCTCTTGTAGTGATTTTTCTATCCCCCATAGTAGACTCTGAGTCTCATATAGTAGATAGTTTGTTTCATATCGAAATGCTTGTAGGTTCTTGTAGTGGAAAATTTTGGGAGGCTAATAGTTATGTCAATATTTTGTAGTGATGTCAATTTCTTGTTCGATTTATTAAACAACATTGCATGAAAGATAAGCTCATGGTTCTTTTCGTTAAGTTACCTTTATCGAGGTTGGTGCAGAGGAATTTAACAGGTAGTGGTGAGATGGCCCCCACCTTCTCCTTTGTACTCCATGTCCTTTATCATGAGTGAATGATAACAACTCATTTTTTAAATCCTCCTCTAATTTTTTCTCATTCTCTTTCACATGTGCAGGATTCTCTAGGAAAAAGTGAATTCTTCTACTAGATTTGATTGAGGTCCTCTTCTAACTAGGATTGGCTATAAATTCCTTTGTTTCCTACACTTTTACATTTTCTTATGCTTAGCATAAGTCCAAAGGGTGAGCTTTAAGAGTTTCCTACCTAATTCCTTACCTTTAGTGTTTTTCCTAATGACATAGACGTTGTTATGGTTGAATCTAAGGATTCCATTGAAGATTTTGATGCTTTTGTTGTTGTTGGTGGTGGGTTTTGATGCTTATTCCACTGTTGTTGGTGGTGGGTTTTGATGCTTATTCCACTGTTGTTGGTGGATTTTTATTCTACTGTTGGAGATGATAATGCTTTTGTTGTTCGTGGTGGTGGATTAAATACGTTTTAGTAGTCTATAGGAGATCTTGTTGATTCTTAGGGTGATTTTCTTATCTTGGGATGCTTATGGAGATATGGACTTTATCACATGTTGTGATATTATTTAGGATTTTTGGATTCTTTGGCCTGTAGGGTTTCTGAATGCTTCTCCAAGACTATGTAGTCCCTTGTAGCAATCACAGAAACTCCTTAGGATCATGGAAAAATGTTTATAAGACATCATAAAGCTCTGGTAATTTAGAGAGAAGCTAGCATTGGTGTTGGAGATGTTATTGTTAGTGACTGAGAGGGGAAGAAAATAAGGATGTTGAGTTGTTGTGGAGAGCAATGATAAATGATGAAGGGAAATTAGGGGTGATAAATGTTGATGTAATGCATTAGCGTTAGGAAGCCTTTAATGCCTTCCCCTTGCTTACAAGTAGAGAAAACCTTTGACCTTTTTCTTTTTACCAATATTGTGATGTTGTATAGTAGTATAAGACCTTCTTATATCAATTCAGGAAAATAGTAAAAAACAAATGAAAAGGAGATGATATGATGTTAGGGTGTTGGGTAATGTATGAGATGATGTAGGGACGGATTCATATATTCTTCTAGAATGAATGCATTGGTTCATGGAGATATATGTGTAGGTTTTCCTATCTTATTATTCCTAGTTTATTTCGTTCCCGTGATACCTACACATTCATCAAGAAATATTTTTTTGTTTTTTAATTTATTTTTTTTTAATTTTTTAAATATATATATATATATATATAGATATAGATTATATTTGTGAGGCCACTAGTTTTCCCTCATGGAGGTTTCTAGCTAGTACATACTCTAAGAATCTTGAGAATTCAGTATGCAAATTATACATTTTTGTGTCGATGTTCCTAGCTAGTAGGTATTTCCATAGGTGCCTCAAAGGAAGTTTTCACCTAGGGATTTTGATTGTTGTGTTTTTTCCTTTTAACTCTTAGGCTCGCAAGGTGCATCAGGGAGATTTTTAACAATGAGCCTTCTTCAAGTGCCTCAAAGGAAATTTTCTCTTGACGATTTTTTTCATTTTTTTCTTTTTTAATCTCTCCCTCTCTCTCTCTCGGTTTCCCATTTTATGCTTTTCGTTCATGTCTCTAATGATTAGAGGTTGAATGGATTAGGAGCTTTGACACTCTCAATCAAATTCGACCCTTTTATTGTTGAATTAGTAAATTCAACCCTTGAGAGGAGCTTCTTGTAGAACTTCATACAGTAACCATTCACCAAAAGTGGGATCTACTCTTCATCTATTGTTCAAATTTTCATTGAATCATGATCATGACATTTGTCAACTATATAAGGTACCAACCATATGGTCATGATTTCCCTTTAAAATCCTTGAACCTAGAGTCATACAAGAGTACCCAATCACCTTCTTAGAAGACTTTTTTCTTGATATGCTTATCATACCATATATTTCACTGCAGATGAATCTCCTTAGTGTGCAATATGGATTTCATTTTGTACTCATCAAGTGCATTTTATTTTTGCATCTTTTCTTCTTGTGCTTTGGTGAGATCCATGTCGTGTTGCTTTACAAATTCAAATTCAACAGATAACAAGGCCTTATTTCCATATTCATGTTCATAAGGCGTAAACATAATAGTGGTCTATGAGATGTGTTGTTGGCATAGTTGGCCTCAACAAGCCTTTCTGCCCAGTATTTTCTATTGCTACTGACTACCATAGAGTGTTTTCCAATTCTCTGTTAGTCACCTACACTTTCCCATTTGCTTGAGGATGATATGAGTTATATTTTATCTGTTGCATATGATTTTACCTCACACTACCCTGTATTAGATTGGAAGTGAATTGGGAGCCTTACATCAATTCTATTAGGAAACCAAATTTGTAAAAGGTGTCTTCCCTCAAGGGTAGGCCAATCGTATCATACCTATAGGATCTTGTAGGCTATTCTCCTAGTAGAAAAATAGACCCCACAAGTTCCATCATTGACAAGGCAAGAGGATGTTGTAAATATCATCTTCGCTCACACATATTCTCAAGATTTGATTAGGCCCCAACCTAAAGATGTTAACCCCAATCCAAGTATAAGGGGTCCTTTTCCTAACGATATTAATTTTCTACTTTGAAGAGAAATGAGGGGGAAATTGGCAAACAAGTAAGAAGTTAACTATGATAGAAAACCATGGAGATAAGAATGATATGGAAAAAATATGCTCATCGGGGAGTTTGTCATCCACCATTTCTTCATTTTCTACAGACAAAGTTCGCCTTGAAAGAAATATGCAACAACATTCTCTTTCCAAGGTTGTCAAGAATTGTTAAATCAAATTGTTGTAGAAGTAGTAATTAACTAATTATGTGAGTATTTACATAAGGTTTTTTCATAATATACTTATTTTTTGCAACAATAGTATGTACAAATATCTGATAGCTAGTGATGTATTTGTTGGAAATTAACTTCAATTCATTAATTCTAATATTGAGAACACTGAATAACATTTTCATTAGATCAAAACATAAATCAAAATCACATAATATGAAATTTAACAACACCATTCAATAATGCACAACATCAAAGACAAGATACAAGATATTTTTTAGGTGGAAACCCTTCCAGGAGAATATATGTGTTGTTTTCACTATGTCATGAGCTATAAATGGTGCAAGGATTGCATGTGGTGAAGTTATGGATGATGCCTATATGTTGCTTGAGTTGCATTTCATGAAGTTGTTAATGGTGTCTTATTCTATCTATTGTTAAATATTCATAAGGAAGATATGGATGTTATGTTCACTAAAGCTATTGGTTGATGGTGTTTTTGATCAGTTCTATTCTACTTAATGGCTTTTGATAAGGGAGGTACTCTTGGTTTTCAGATACGTTGTTGATGCATGGAAATAATATGTATATGTTTCCTATGCTGTTGTTGTCCAAGAGATTGATATAGTTTTTCTTCTTGAGGATTATGGCTCTTCCCCTGTATGGAGAGGGTGTGTTGACCTTGATGACATGAGGCCAAGGGTATTAGTTGCTTACAAAAATTATTTCAGAATATTATCTTATAGTTTCTTAGTAATTCTTGGATATATTTGGCCACGTGATGAAGCTACATTATCTTACCTTATTTATTTCTTCTTGATGATGAGGATGATTTATTTTTCTATTATGTCACTTATGTTGCTACTTTTAGATGACTATGTTGCAAATGCTTATTTGGTAATCATGAGTATCATGGTTTTGATGTAAAACATAGTCCATTATTGAGATCCTTGTTTATGGTTATGGATGATGTAAAGGACATAAAAAGGCCCATGTTGTAATCATTGTAAAATTCAACCATGTATGACATATCGGGTCAAATGTGTAACCCAATTATGTTGGGTGATTGATGTCATCATTAGAGCAGAGAGTCATTGGTTACAGAGGAAGTCATGAATAGCCATGTATTTGCATATCTTTAGAAGGTCTAGCATATGCTCAGGGGGAGCATGGTCAATATGAAAATTTCATATCAATAGATTAGACTTATAGTGATGAGAACTATAAGGGAAAGCACCTCATTCAACCTGGTTTAACCCTTCACCCTTGATGTCAAAGGGGGAGAGAAGACTTATTGTTTGCAGGTGATTTCCAAATACCAAAGAGGTTTCTATCAAGTCCAAAGGGGGAGATTGTTGGAATTTTGGTTAATGTGTTGTCCTTGATGGAAACCTGCATGTCAAATATGTCCTTGATGTCAACTTGGGTATAATATCATGATTGTGGAACTGTTACAAATGTTACAGAGGATATGAAAGATAATTGGTAGTTTAGTTATAGAACAAATGAAAAATTGTGAAGGTCGGAAAGTATACACAACCCTCGTGAAGAAGAGTCATGTACATACACAAGATCTGTAAACAAAAGTCGTGCACATAACCTAAACCATGGAAAAGAGGAATCTGAGAGATATTACCATAGTAATTAGCCATAGTATTGTGTCTGTAATGTTTATTTGATCCCATCTACAATTACTAACAACATTACCAAGGGATTTGCCTATGGTATTGACAAGGCAAAAAGTTATATGAGGGGAAGGAAATCAAGCAGATAAGTGTGAATTTGGATGGATTATTCACGTGTGAAGTGATTTGTAACATGTGTGCACCAGGGAGGAAGAAGAAGGCTCAAATCTAAGAGATATGAAAATGCATTTAATACTAATGGATATACTTAACTCATTTGTTTATGTTTGAGTACTTAACATTGCAATATCTATGATGACTATGATCTGAATATGTTCGCAGTGATATGTGACTTTAAAATTATGTGCACCAATATTTGGGTTTGTCATGTGTTATGATTGTAGCGAAGACTTGATTTAGTAATTGAAGGTTTATACACAGGTTTTCTTTTGGATAGCCACATACATACACATATATGCTTCAAAGTAGTTGTGTATATATTCTAAGATAATTTGCCTTTAGATTGCTACTTGATATGGGTTTTTTATAGATTTTTGGATTCAATTGATTGTGACTTTAACAATATGTGCACTAAGATTTGGTTTTGTCATGTGTTATGAGTTGTAGCGAAGACTTGATTCAGTAATTGAAGATCTATACACAGGTTTTATTCTGGATAGTCATATACATACACATTTATGATTCAAAGTAGCTGTGTATATATTCTAAGATAATATTCCTTTAGATCGCTTCTTGATCTGGGTTGTTTATAGATGTTTGGGTGTCAATTGATTTGGTTATTTGTTGTTGTTTTTCAATGATGTCTTGATCAGAATAAGTTGATATCCGACTATGTTGATGATTGGTTATTTAATGTTGACTTGGATTGGTATAGCATGACAATATTGTTGAGGAGGATACTTGGCATGTTATTATATTAGTTTAATCTGGTTCAGTAACTGATCTACTTTAGTGATTCAGTTGATATACAATATTCATTTGATTTAATTCTTAGGGATGCAATTATTTAGAAATTTGTGACTTGAGATCTATACACAGTTTTCATTCACAATAAATACATATATACATGGATCCTTCTTATGACATTCACGCATATATTCAGAGTTTAATTTTATCAGGGTTTGCAGTGCTACTTGACGATGAAAGTTGATGAGTTCTATTGTATTTGTTGTTGTCTATCAACAATGTCTTGATCAGGACACTTTGTATCCGTTGTGGGTTCATTGTGCATTGGTTTGATATGGTTGTAGTCGTTAGTTCAGTATTCAATAGCTTGATGTTTTGATGATTCGTATTTTGAGATTCAGTAGTTCAGTTTAGAATATTGGTTTGGGCTTATTGTTGGTGTGGATCCACTATGAAAATATAATTAAAGGTAACATGCATGTTTTTATGACTGGTTGATAGGTGGATCTATTTTGCAATATTATCAAGCATGGTTCACGAGGGGTGCTAAGGGTTCCAGCCTTCAATAAGGGAGTTAGATCTCCCTTCAAGTGGTAGTTGGTAAACTTGTTCAAGGGGTAGTTTCTCCCTTCCGGTAGGATCCAGTAAACAAGATCAAGGGGTTCGAGAACTATTGGAGCTTGTAGCCAACTATAAGTGGGTGCCTGCGTGATAGTAATATTCTATGCCAGTACAAGATGTAGTCAATATTTTATTTATAATAAAAGAAGAAGATAAAGATGACAACGATTGTGGTTTTCTCCCACATTGGATTTCCACCTAAAATCTTGGTGTCCATATGTGTTGGTGTGCTTCTAATGTGTTGATGATCTATCTTCGATTTAGTGGTCATGGCTCTTACTTAATAAATCGATAATTAAATAATGATGCATTTGTTAGAGATAAACATACGAAAAATTGGTTATATAGATATACACGGTATGCATTCACGAAAGTTGCATCCACACATGAGTTGTCTAAATAACAATATCGTACATAATTATGAATGTGATATTGAAAGCTAAAGTGAATTAAAAATGAGTCACCTCCCCCCCAGTATTTTTCCTAACAATTTTTTAAAAAATATGTAACTGAACAAAGTTAGTTAAGGATATATGTAATTTTGAAAAGGATAGGTAATTGAAGTGTGCAATTGGCAAAGCTTGTATTTGAAGGAAGAACCTGGATCAAAGTGAAGATTTGATGAATGAGGCGGATGATGTCTCTTGTAGTTTTATGCTTGTAAAGTAGCATATGGGATTGGTGTCTCCTACAGGTTGGTTCCAATAAACTTGAATGATTGAGGGGATTAGAATATTTTATAAGTTGGTTCCTACAATGAATAATATATTAAACAATTTCTATGTCTTTCTACCTGAGGTGCTTCTACGTATATCTATGTGTCATTTTCTACTTATGAGATTGATATTTTTTGGTGCTTGAATGCTTTAAATAAGTAAAATTTTTATTACATTGATTCAAACCCACCTTCTCAATGTAATTGTTGAATGCAAAAATGCATCATATTGGTCATAACAATATCACTCTTGCATTCTTGCTACGACATGCACTATTGGCTAGTAAAGAATAAAATATTGTTGTGCATAAATGAGGAAGAATAACTTCTAATATGAGTATTGGGAAATATGTGAACTAGAAAAAGATGTATATGAAATAAGCACATAAATGATGATCCTAGGACTTAAAGGGGGGAGCAAAAAGCAACAATCCACTGAAGACAACAAGAATCTCAAGTAGGATTTAGAAGAAGCCAAAAGGAAAGTATGCTCAAGGTTTAAAAAAATGGAATTTTAGCGCTATCATTAGTTCCATGGTTAATATTTCCATGGAGATGGTAGAGTAAATATCTTTAGACAAAATATACACTTTGTTTCTCAAAGAATAATGGTATAAGCATTATATCAGCAACCTTGCATATCTCTAGAAATTTGACCTTCAAACTGATTAGGAACTAATGCAAGTGGTTCAAGACTAAAACATAGTAGAAAAATCCAAACATTATGAATTCTATCTGCATAATATATTGCAATATCAACTGCATACTCGATATTTCAACCCCTACATGGGGATGTATAGTTAATGGTTGTGGCCTCATTTTTGAGGCATGAGGAGATGAGATATAAGGAAATGAAGAGGCATAAACAATAGGAATTATATAGTTCACATTGGTAAAGGGATGAACCATACAAGCTTAAGCATATCCTTGCAACCCATTAAATTTTTGCAATGTATAAGGTGGTTTACCCCAATTGGAATAAGTTAAAATAATAGTATGTGTCCCACCTAGAAGACATACTCAAATTATTTGGGGAGGAAGCCACTCTGACTTGGAAGAGTAGATGGAAAACGTTTCCTTATAGCCTCCAAGTGCATTAACCTCACTCTCCCCTCCAATTGTAAGCTACTATAGAAAGAGATTCATGGTAAAATAAATCAATCCAAACTTTGGAAAAAAGGATTGGCAGTAATGAAATTCAACCCACCTTTCTTGCTTACATGAATCTTAAGTTTTAGTAGGAAGTATAGGAGGAATATTGTAAATTTATTAAGAAAGCACCAGGTCTTTATTATCTAGGATAACTTAGTAGGCATTTATTTTGTGATAAGTGGTAGGAATACAAAGAAAAATATGACCAATAGGACCAATAATATGATCAATAAGATTAACGTGTGCATTTTCTCAGGGACCGGAAAACATATAAGCAATTGGCATGATGGGCTGAGAAATGGATGATCAAAGGCCCATATATATCCCTTTGTCCACCTTAAAACATGTATTTATGTCCTTGTTAATTATACTTTTTAACGACTTATGTGACTTTACTTTGGGTTGAGTAATTTCTTAGGAAATATAATCATACTCATAGTTTTACGAGCTTCGGAAGCATAAGTACATATATTTGATAGGTTTTTGGAGGAAGACATGCTATACAAATAGGCCATCAACAACCCATCATAAAAAAGAACTCTATTCCCTCGGCTACCATGGTGGAACTGAATACTATTTGGGTTGAATGCTAGAACAATACCAAGGGACATGTTTACATGTGAAACGAGCCCGAGGGGATGAAATTCCTGTGATATATGTATCTCTTGTTGGGGGAATCATCCATCGTTCCAAGGTGGTTTCTCCCCCATAAGCTCGTATAAGAAGATATTTGAGGTTAGGCTTGAAAGGAGAAGAGAAAGAACATTATTTTGATTACAATGTAGCTTTATAGTTTTATTTATATTTGGACTTCTGTACTAATGGAAAGATAGTATTTATTTCCAAGTAGCTAGCATTAGATTTTATTAGGTCTGTAACAAGAAAAATTTTAAGGATGAAAATTTATCTTAAAGTTTAGAAACCTTAGTGAATATCACTAGCCTTTAATATGTAATCTATAAAATATTTGACAATTTTGTAAAAATATTAAAATTTATAATAATTTTTTATAAAACTTATATAGAATTTTGGCACTTCTTAATGTAAAATAATTTTATAACATGAAATTTTCATGAATCATTTTTAGAAAAAAATTAAAATTGATGAATATTTTTTTGGGAAAATTCATAGAAAATCAGCCCGCTTCCAAACGTTAGCCCCTAAATTTCTCCCTCGTTTCTAAGCACCTTAGGGAGTGTCCACCCATTTGAGTTATAATTCCCCTATGTACCCTTATATTTCTCATGCTGATGCTTATTTTCCATGATATTTAATCTTTCATTTTATGTTACAATTAGTTTAGTGAGTGATGTACTTTTCATGTTCCAGTAGAAGATTGATAACTTATTCTTTCTGTTTTGGTGAGTCGCTTTTATTAAATTGACATGATAGAAATTAGTTTCTTTATGATTTTTATGCTTTCAATTGTTTAGTTGCTCCATTAATATCAAATTTAGAATTTTCCTATAGGAAATATAAAACTTTCTTGTAGGATTATATGGTTTCCTATAGGAAATATAGAATTTTCTTGTAGGATTATATGGTTTCCTATAGGATGACCTTGAGAGCCTATTTTTAGCACTTTTTCACATTTTTAATTGATATATAATCTCTAAATAAAAATATGGCACTTGATGTAAATTAGCAGGTAGGGAAGTTAATATGAAAATTTGTGTATATAAGATCAAACTCTATGACTCTTCATGTTGTAATAACAAGAGGAACATGTCCTACCTTCCATAGAGAATCTAACTGTATAATCCTATGAAGAGTTGAAATAGGATAAAATTTTATAGAAGAGGTCCCAAACTATATGACAAGGGTAGGATGGCCTTAGGTAGATTGGGTTTAAAGGATAACTTTTGGGAAACACAAAATGGCACTCCCATGCAAAGCTAGAGGAAAATTTTCTGCACCTCATTTAGTGAATTAGATTAGAATATTATAATATTTTTCATCCACCTATATGTTTTCATGGAAGAAAATTTATAAGAAGAATATTATAAAGCCATTCTCATTGGTGGGTCTCAATTTGGATAATGGGGGTCTAAAACCTTCCAAAGGGAATTTGAAGCATTGAGTGAAATGTTTTGTAGCCCAAAACCTCTCACTTGTGCTAGATCCCATGATATAGTTATAGACTAAAATATTTTTTTCAATAGTGTAAGAAAGATATCAATCAAATTTTGTGTGAAAAATATGTTCCTCCTAAAAGTTGTCCTTTTGATATAATCACCATGGTTTAACAACATGCCACATCAACCACCATTACTCATGCAAAATGGGATAGTAATGAATGGAATATTTTAGAAGGGTCAAATTCAAAACTTTAGTTAAGAGTTGGAGGAATCAAACATAACCCTTTTTTTGTTTCTTTTGCTGAAGCAAGTGTCGATCCTTCTATTTCATTAAGCCAAAAAATAGTTTACAATAAATACAAGCATCTCACTGATGCTAAGGAGACAGAAAAAAAGAAAAAGAAAAAAATCCCCTAGGGAAAAATATCTTATCTTTATAAAGAGAACCATCTAACCCAAGGAAAATAAACCACACTAGCCTCTCGGCCCCTAGAACGCCCACAAAGACTCCTGCCACCCAACCCTCGGAGGAGCCCCATTGATCGGAGCCATTCATTTCTGCATTCAAACAAATGGCCAAGGTTGACATTGCGCCACCAAGACGGCTGAAGTTTAATGGTACCGCTCCACCAAGTTGCATGATTAAACTTGGCCGTTGATTCACACTGCTAAATCCTACAATTGAGAATTATATCACACCGAACAAGTTGTCCCCACGATAGTGAGCGATGAAGGGCGGTTTCCAAAACCATCTCGCTGTCATGTGTAGGATGTTGATATTGATCGCTGCAAAAACTCAAAAACTATTTCCCGAATAAAAGCGATGCGATCAATCAAAAACCGCCTAGGAAGTGGTTTTACTCTCCGAATAGCAAAAATCTGAATATTTCAGCTACCGGAAGAACCTGGATTCCTCTCGCTCCTACTTTTCATCCTCGCTTGACACTGGAATATAGAAAGGAAGAGAGACTCTCTATTAATGAAGGAACTCTACTGTCCATTTCGCTCACCCCGATGAATAGTGATATCCAACTCGCTAATTCCAGGAATTTTAGCAGCCAATCATATTCTACCCCACACCAAAGACCAGTTTTCCAGATAGTGACGACAAATACAGAGGATAAAATTTAAGAGCTTGCCTCAATGGTATTATGTCTAAACACTCTCCTATCTTCTTCCGCATGTTCCAAGCAAAGAGCCCTCAATCTGCTTTGACTCAACTCTTGCAACTACATCGAAACCTTATCCTCTATACAGCTGACATCCCGATTGGCAAGAAGATCTGCCAACTTATTGGCCTTTCTACGAACATGATGGAAACTGACACTGTGCAGGTTTTGGAGATGACCCTGAATTCTTTGGAAAACCCAGATTAATTTCCAGCGTTTGGAGACTTTTTCCGACGTTGTTCCACTATTTATTCTTTCCACTAAGTCAATGATGAAGTCAGAGTCCACTTCTATTATCACATTGCAACAATTATCTTGAATCAGAAGATCCAGGCATTGCTCCATAGCCATTAGTTCAACCATGTTGTTCGTGGCTTTCCCTAGGTGATAATGGAAGATGAAAATAATATTTCCCTCAGCATCCCTAAGGAGTCCTCCATACCCAGAAGTTCCCAGGTTTCCTTTTGAAGCCCCATCAATGTTGTATTTCGAATATCCTTCCGGGGGAGGATGCCAGAAATACTTCTCCCTGTCCATTGGGATAACCTTCCTATCTAGGACTTGAGGACTGAGCCTTTGCATCCCTAGCTGCCTGAGAATTTTGGAATCCCTATCTAAAGGGTGGGTTTTAGGGTAGTTGTGAATAGTGATTACTACTGTTTCCTTAAGTTGTTTCAGGATTATCTCAAGCAGGTAGTGTGAGGAATTCTTTTCATCCTTAAATATTCTTTTGTTTCTCTCCTTCCAAACCTTCCATATAATGAAACTTGGTGTATGGACCCAAGCTGAGTTGGGAAATTCATAGTCCAAAAAATTTCTCCTCCAATTTTGGAGGGTGTTAATGATGTTCCCTCTATCCTTGTTGGATTGTTGAAAGATTGAGGAAAATGTGTCCCATAACTAGGAGATGAAAATGCAACTGTTGAGTAAATGCTCCATTGTTTCCTCTTGAGCCCCACAGAGCTGGCACCTTGAAGACCCAAGAACACCCCTCTTCCTAATATTATCCCGAGTCAAGATTTTCATGTGGTAAACCAACCACATGAAGAGCTTGATTTTCATCCACCCTTGGTGCTTCCAAAAGTTCTGCCAGATTTTGTCAGGAACCTAGGAATCCAACTAAAGGAGAATGCCTTTTGTTTCCTTAAGATTAAAGGCGCCTTCTTTGTTATTGCCCCATCTTAGTTGGTCTTACCCCCCTGAAACTAATATTTTCCTCTATTCCAATATTTTCATGAGCATCTCTGCTTTTATTTTCAAGGGGTTGTTGTTCCTGCAATCAATATTTCTCCAAATTCTCCACTTATCCGTATGCTGAGTATGATCCCTAAAGTCTTTTACCTTAATGAATCCTTGGGAATTTCTCTCATGCTTAAGGTCAAAGAAGTCTACTTTCAATAGAATTGGCTCTCGTTGCCACCTATCTTCCCAAAAAAGAGCTAGATCCCCTTCTCATATTTCCCAGAAACTATTCTCTTGAACTAGGCTTCTATTCTCCTAGGCTTTGTTCCAGATGTATGAGCCCTTTATATTTATCCACATTCTTATGAGATCCCTAGTTTGCCAGGAGCTTGCATATTTTTCTTTTCTAGATATTTGCCCATTGGTGCTCTAGATTCTGAACCTAATGCCACCATAGTTTGGCTCCTAAAACTTTACTCACTATTTCCTAATCATCCAAGCCTAGCCCTCCATGGCTTTTGGGTCTACAATCTTTTTCCCAAGACACTAAGGCCCATTTTTTCCTTGTTTCCTCTTTACCCGAAAGGAAGTTTCTTTGGATATTTCTAAATTGTTGTAGGACTCCTTTTGGAGTAGGGAGGGCTGATAACATAAAAATAGGGATTGCTTGTAGAACAAATTTTGTAAGAACCAACCCGCCAGCAAGATTTAAAGATCTGTTGGTCCATTTACTGACTTTATCCTGCAACTTATTGACCAAGGGTTCCCAAATGCTTTTCAGCAATGGTTTAGCCATTAGAGGAGCTCCCAAATATTTGGAGGGAAGGGAATCCCTTTGGAACCCAAGAATTTTGGAAACATTTTTCTGAATAGCAATATTGGTATGGAAGAGAAATATTTTTGATTTCAAGAGATTAACCTCCATACCTGAAGCTTAGGCAAAGAGGTTCAGAATTTTTTTGTAGGATGAAGCTTCTTTGACTGTGCGAACTCCCTGTAGCATGGTGTCATCAACAAATTGTTGGTGAGTCAGGGCCTGACCATTCTGAGTTAGTTGTAGACCCTTAATCTTTCCTGTTACTATAGCATGCTTTATTGACTAGCCCAGTCCTTCCATCATGAGGATGGAAAGAAAGGAGGAGAGCGGATCTCCCTGTGTAAGGCCTCTTGAGGGACTGAAAATCTCTGAAGGAGAGCCATTAACTAAAATAGAAAAACTGGACAAAGTCACCAGTGCCATAACCCATCCGAACCAATTATGATCAAATCCGAAAGCAATAAGAACACTTTTAATATAGGGCCAGTTCACCTTGTCATAAGCTTTGGCAATATCCAATTGCATGATCATGCTTGCCTGCCTGTTGCTAGTTAATGAGTCAACCACCTCTTGAGCTTGAATGATGTTGTCCAGAATTTGTCTACCTTCCACATAACCTGATTTTTCCCCTGATACCAGAATAGGAAGTAAAGATTTGAGTCGATTAGCCACTACCTTGGATATTACCTTGCAGACCACATTGCATAGGGCTATGGGTCTATATTTATCCGGTGTTTGAGCAATGTCCTGTTTGGGGATTAGGGAGATGAAGGAGGTAGTGAGCACTTTTAGAATGATTTGTTCAACCTGGAGTCCTCCACTACCTACAAAATGTCTTGTTTAACTATATTCCAACAGGCTTTGAAAAAATCCACATTGAAACCATCTGGGCCTAGTGCTTTTCCATTCTGTATATCTTTGAGGACTTCACTAACCTCCTCTTTCATTACTAGGCTATGAAGGTTGAAATTATCCTCTCTGAATACCAGCTTTGGTATGTTACTAGTCACCTCCCTGATGAAGTGCTCTATGTATGAATTGTTCTCCTCAGGTATACCTTGGAAGTGCTAGACTAACACAACTTCTATCGCTTCATGGGAAATATGAAGCTCCTCCTCCTCTTTCTTGATCTAAGAGATTCTGTTGTGATCTCTATTGGAAATGGTGGATCTATGAAAAAATTTCGTGTTACGCTCTCCTTCTTTGAGCCATTAGACTCTAGACTTTTGTCTCCAAAATATTTCCTCTTGTCTACAAAGATTCTCCCATTCTTGATGATGTTTATCCACTCGATCATTATGGCTTTATCAAAGCCTTTCATGATTGAAGCTTGGTTGAGAACTTGCATTTTATTTTCAACATATTCTTTCTCCACAAAAATATTGCCAAAATCCTTCTTGTTCCAATCTTAAGTCGAAGCTTGATGTGTTTTAGTCTTTTGTGAAGTAGAAACATTCTTTTTCCCTATATCTACAAATCTTCTAACCACCATTTCTCAATGTTGCTAAAGAAGTCTGGGTGGGACAGCCATATATTCTCAAATCTGAAAGGTTTGTTCCTAGGAGTTCCAATGCCCTTAATTTCCAATTAAACCGACCAGTGATGTGAGCCTCTAAAGGGGAGAACTCTTGTCGTTACTTCCTTATCTGCTAGCATAAGATCTTTAGAGATTAGAAATCTGCCTAACTTTGAGGCTATATGGGACTCTCCACCTCTTTTATTATTCCAAGTGTATATGCTAGTGTTCCTCCTAGTGTCAACAAGATTCATATTGTTTGAAAAGGTTTGAAATGCTAAAGAGTATTTACTTAGAGCTCTGGTTCCCCCATTTTTCTCTGAAAGAGATTTGATCATGTTGGAATCACCTCCCATGATCTAGGGTATTTCTGTATGTTTTTCCCTGAGATCCACAAGAGAGTCTAGAGAAATGAGATTGTCATCTGTTCTTTGAGGTCCATAAACATTTATGACCAAAAAGGTATCCCTATCTCCTACTAGTTGAATCACCACTTATAAATAATTCTTGGAAACCTTAGCATCTGAAATGCCAATTTTTTGGGGATTCCAAAGAGTGAGTATGCCCCCCACTGTGTTCTCGGATTTCACTTCTAGAAACTCAAATCTGCTGAGCCATTTGCTATGAATGTTTCTTACTTTTTGAATGGAACATTTCGTTTCTTGGATGAAGATAATATCCGGCGTTTCTTGTTTCATTCTATTACTAAGCATTCTCTGCTTTCTCTTACTGCCTATACTCTGATATTCCATGATGTAAACTTCATAGTTAAATATTTGTAAAGAAGTGGCTGGTTAAATCTTTCATCTTACCTAAATCTATCATTAGCTTTCCACACTCCATCAAGAGTTCATTCTACTTTTTCCAACCTCTTTTCTTGCCTGGGTTTCTAGTAGTTAATCCTAGAGTTGTTTTTATTGTTTTCATGCCTCTGTTGTCCTACTTATCGATGATTTTTCCTTTTTCCAACTCCTTAGCCTGTGTTTTCAATAAAAACAACTATTGTATTCTACTGAGCTCTTGTTAAGGTAACGAATCTACTCCTCCCATGGTTCCTTGTAACAAGAACCCTTCCAGATCTAGATTTTCTTTATCAAGAATTTCCTGTAGTTCATGGTCCTCTAGGTCCATCTCACTCTGGGACATTTCCTGATCCATCTCCAGTTCTGCATCACTCATTATAGCTTCATTTTGATAATCAATATCCTGTGTTTGTTCCCGATGTTCTTCTTTCTCATTATCCTCAAGACTTCCTTCTATTGCTTGATCTACTTTTAATATCTCTTCATCTTCCTCAAGCACCTAGAATTTGTTTTGACTAATCTATTGTCCTTCATCTTGATGTTGTTTTTCTCCTCTTTTGCCACCTTTACCTCAATTCACCACTTTCTGAAAGCTATCTGTTTCCTTCATTATGTTAGTTTTGCTCTTGGTTACCACCTTACTGAGCTAACAATCTCTGAAAAGGTGTCCATGTTCATGACATCTGCAACATCTAAACAGAATGTTCTCATAGTCTATTATTTGCACCCATTCTTCATCAAACACTTCCAAGACCATCTCATCCAATAGAGCTCCTGATAGATCCATTTCCACACATATTCTGGCAAAGGAAGTATATTTTCCCCTTCTTGTGGTTTTTGAAACTTTAACAAAACGACCTAATTTGTTGCCTATGGTGGCCAACCATTCATTTTTCCAGTAATCAAGAGGTAGAGAATAGAGCCTTACCAAAACCAGTACTGAAGTAAAATTTTCACGTTCTGGAACAAAATTCATCATCCATGGCCGCATGTACAGTCCAGCTACTGCATAGAAGTAAGTCCCTCCTTCAAATACTTTGTCCTTATCTTCAATATTTGTGAACGCCACAGTAAAGAAACCATTTGATCCAAGATGAAGATCAATGCTACCTTTAGGTTTCCGGTGGTATTTGATCCACATCTGTAAAGCTTTTTCAATGGGCCATAATCCCATGAATTTGCAGATGATAGCATACGTCTACATGTGATGCCTATGTGCCTGTAGAGCCGAATCATTTAAGATATCTCTGGGTGTGATATCTTCTTTGGGTTTGCAGGGTCCCTTTTGTTTTTTGTCTTTAGTTCCCTATTTTTTGTCTTCTTCCTCCTTGTCATTTGTGCCATTACTTTCCTTGTTTATGTCCTCTCCTGTCTCCTCATCCATGTTCCTTTTCCCATCCTCGACAATACCTCTAACCTTTTCTAGAGGTTTCTTGCCTCTGCTGGCTACAACCTGCTTAGAGGAAGGAGTGAAGCTCCCTCCTCTGCAGCCCTCCATATGTATCCCTGACTACAACTAACTAAAACCCTTGGTGCTCGCCCCCGTTGCGTTTTTTTCTTCCCCTAACTTTTACCCACCCCCGAGTCAAACATAACCCTTACGTGACTATTGGAATATATTAAAAACTAGGTCACAGAGAAGAGTTGGGTTTCCACTCTATGCACTTGTATCTTGTTCAAGAGTAGAGCATATCATTTGGAAGTGGGAGGAAGACAAAATAACATAGAGATTTAGTTCTCTGTAGTGATATCCTAATAGGCCACATATCTCAAGAAACTCCATAGAGAGCGTTTTATCCTTGATACATATATTATTACCATTCCCAAAAGAAAAGAGAACATAGAAAGCTCACCTTTTAGCTAAGCTTTCTCCTATAGCTTTTATTAGAGAAAATTTGTGTTTATTGTGGTTGGTGTGCGATTGTGTTCGTTTCTCTCTATTTTATGAATTTTATTTATTTCACGCATAAGCGGAAAATCAACAATGAAAAATATGGAAGCTATAAAAAATTAATCATCATATGAAAGGTTTTATTTTATTTTATGAGATCTATTATCATGTAATATCTAGTGGAATATGCATGGTTTTTATAAACTAGAGATAGTAGAGCATTCAATCTTTAGCCATTGCATTATTTATATGGATTGAAATTTCTATGGACTTTATTATGGGTTATCAAAATTCGGTAATAAATTTGTAATAATTGTTATAGTTGACCACTTTATCAAATATTCTCAATTTGTTCTCTTTAATACCCCTTCAAGACCATTACAACTACATAATTATTTAAATTTGTATTATGATGTATCATTACACCATGTTCACTTTTAATTCTAGAAAGAGTTGATTTAGCTCTAGGACACTCAATTGAAATAGAACACCACATATCATCACTAAATTAATAGTGAGGCTAAATATGTCAATAATTAGTTGTAAGCATATTTGAGGTGTGTTACTTTGGAAAGACAATCGTGATGAGTCTAGAAGCTACCTCGAGTTGAACGGTAGTATATTATAAATTATCATGTTTCTACTCGAACAAGTTTCTTTGATATTCTCTATGGCCAAATGCCACAATCATTACTATCCTATTTACTTCTAGTCTATAAGGTTTAGGAGTTTATAAGGTTTAGGAGTTTTAAAAGACCCTTGTAGATTGAGGAAACATTCTCTTCCCTCCCAATAATGATTAGGTGATGAATCAAAATAGGATCATCATCATTTTGAATGTCATTTTTATGAAATGATGCAGGAGCATTCAACCCACTAATGTCATTATATTTTAGTAGACATAGGGGTATTGTGTTTTCAAGGGAGTTGGTCTCCTAAGTGTGAATTAATTTAATTATTTAGGCTTTTAAGTGATTTTAATGAGAATAGGATTTAATTGAATATAGTGAGCCATATTTGTAAATGTTCTCAAATGTAGGATAATATGAGGGATTTAGGGTAATTGAGAGATGAGAGGATTTGATAATTAATTGTAAAACTTAGATTAGGAGTTAGCTCGATTTTATGGATTAGAGAGGATGCTTAGGGATGATGAAGATATTTTAGGATTTTGTTGAAGAATTTATGGATGTAAACCAAGGATTGGTTTTAGTGTCCTTTTATATAAATGTAAGCCTAAAAGGTAAAGAAAGAGGTTAGAAAATTAGATGTTTTAGATAGGCTAGATAGATAGCTAAAGTGTGTTTGTAAGCCAATGGGCAGAGTGTGAAAAGAGGCCAAAAATCAAAAGAATTAGGCTAGAGAGAGACAGAGAATCTCATCCTGTAATTGTTTTTTATATTTGTATAATACAAAGGTTTATCCTGAAACTATATAAATGTATGTGTTTTGAGTATTGAATGTTGTTTTATGAGTGAATCGGAATTCTGTATAATATATATGTGTAGGAAGAGTTCTTTAGAATACACAGAGGAGAATAATGATTCGGAGGAATCATAATGGATCATCGAATCCAATTGAAGGATCAGAGTGAAGCTATGGAGAGCTAGCAAAGTGAGAATTCATGGATTTAAGCTCCGAGAGAGTTGATCAGCAGAAGAGCGGAAGAATGAAACCATTGAAGAAACCCGAAACCACAAAGTAAACACTGAAGAAACAATGTAAAGTCAAAGTAAAGAGACGAACGAAGAAGCAAGTCATCGATGGATGGGAACTATTGGGTCTTGGAGATTGACGGATGAGGTTGAAGGAATTAGGTGACTAAGATTAAATCGTGTAGGATTGAGTTAAGGAATGAACGGTGGAGATTAACTAGAAGCAGTGGCAAAAGAAGAATCTGGAGAAGCCATCCCAGCTGTCGATTGATAGGAAGATCTACGATCACTGGGTGCTAACAAGCTCAAGTGTTAGTTCTAAAGGAAGGTGGATTTATAAAAAAAGGCAGGTTATCGGGCGGAGGAAAAATGATAAGTGGTATTAGAGGGTAGTTTCCTAATTTCATTAAGCAATTGACACGTAGCACAAGAGTGAAGAGAGAAAACCACTTTATCGGGAGGGTATTCTTCGTGCTTATGTCTCACCCAAAATCGTTGTGAACCGTCAGATCCATTGAGTGCAGATCAATGATGGAGGACTATCAAGCAAGTTTGATTGATCTAAACCGATAGGGTTATATAGGCATGGTTATTATATTTTGAGTTCCAGATGTGAATCTCATATCGAAGGAGATGGGCGAACACATGTTAATGTGACCCGCAGAGATGCAACTACGATTAGTGATAAAGGTAACCTTAGAAACTATGCAACGGATCCAAAAAGTGTGGAAAAGGTATGTTTTATGTATATTTCCATTTTAAAGGGTTTATAATAAAATAATGTGTGGATATGAAGGTTTTATGGGTTAAGTCTGAATTAACCAAAGGTAAGTGTGGGGTTTTGTTATATAAGCGAGAATAAGAATTAAACAAGTTTATGAGGGCTTATTAAGTCTCATAGAAAGATAGTTTAGCAAAGACTGGGCTATTTTAATGAATGATTCCATAGAGTTTAGTAAAGGGGGCCTAAGCCATTGATGGTTGAAGATTTTGACTCGATAGTGAGTTAAAATTCCTAGGACAAATATGATTATGCGTTGTACATGTATACTGTGGATGTAAGTAAGGGTAACCTTGCATCATTTGGTATCATAGTAGAATTGTAATTGAAACAATTGGTGTTAAACAAAACAAAGAAATTCTATGTAAAAGAATTTAGAACAAAACTATCTGTAAAGATGTTTATGCAAGTAGAGGAGATCAGATTCTAATCTAACAAATAGTAAACACACAGAGGTGATGTGTAGAAGAACTTGTAGATGCAAGGAATAGAGGGCAATCCTTTTAAAGAACAGGAAATGGTAGAACAAGATCATGCAAAGATCTTGAAGGTGAGGTGATATGTTTTCTTCTGATTTGAATATTGGAGAATGTGTGGTTGTTATATGATAAAAATGGGAATGTTTGTATTAAGAAATAAAACCCACTGGTCAGCTCTACGAAAGAGAGCTTGAACCAGGAGAGTTTGGCTCTGCATAAGCCTCTACATTGTTCATCAACATTACACATTAAATAAAATACATTGTTTTAGGGAAGTTAGAACAACATCCTAAGAAATAGAAACTAATTCCTATCCTGAGGCTACGTGAACCAACTCTACCTATTCTAGGATATTCTCCATTATCTTTGACACCCCCATTTAATGGAGAATCAGTTCACATATATGCCTAACATGTCCCTAAACATTTGAAATTTTAGTTTTCCAAGGGGCGTAGTGAAAATTTCTGCAACATTATCAGGTGTACTACAATATTCCAGATGAATTTCTTTAGATTGCACTTTCTCCCTTACAAAATGGAATTGAGTATGAATATGTTTCGTGTTTTTGTGAAACACTGGATTGTTGGTCAGCATGATTAAACTTTTATTATCGCATCTGATTGTTGTTGCGACTACATGTTCTTCCTCAACATCCTTGAGAAGTCTATGCAACCAAACTGCCTCACACATTGCTGCACACATGGCTTGATACTCTGCTTCTGCCGAGGACAAGGAGACTATGTTCTACTTTTTGTTGCTCCAAGTGATCACCCTAGATCTAAGACTGAGCATAACTTGTTATAGATCTACGATCATCTATATTTCCTACCAAATCTGAATCTGCAAACCCTTCCAATCTAACATCAGAAGAGTCAGTGTAAATAATTCCATAGTTTACAGTATCTTGTAGATACCTCAAAACATTCTTCGTTGAATTCCAATGGCTTTCAAGTAGCTTAGACATAAATTGGCAACACACTGACTGCATAAGCCAAATCAGGTCTAGTGGTGGTTAAGTAGATCAAACTCCCAACCAGTTGTTTATAAAGTGTTGCATCCGCCACTTTTGAGCCATTGTCACACTGCAATTTGATGTTTTGTTGGAATGGTACCGGTGTAGACTTGCACTAATTCATTCTAAACTTCTCTAATAGGCCTTTGACATACTTTGCTTGAGACAGAAACATTTGACCTGAATCTCTCTAGATCTCGAGACCTAAACAGTATATGAGTTCACCGAGATGGTTCATCTCAAACATCTGTGACATATATTGCTTGATTTCATCAATTAGATATATAGAATCACCTGTAGTTCTCAAATCATCTACATATAATGAAAGCATAACTATGCACCCTTGTTCATCTTTCATGGTGTAAAGATTATGGTCATTCTTACTTCTATGATAGCTACCTTGTAGAAAAAATGAATTAGTTTTCTCATACGATGACCCGGGAGATTATTTTATTCCATAGAGTGCTTTCTTCAACCTACATACTAAATGTTCTTTTCCCTTCTAGACAAACCACTCTGGTTGCTCTAAATAAATCTCTTCTTTTAGCTCCCCATTCAGAAATCCAAACTTTACATCTAGTTGGTGCATCATCCAATGTTTCTTAGTAGCCAAGGCAATTAACATTTTGATGGTGTTCAATTTAGCTACAGGGGCGAAGGTTTCTTCATAATATATCTCTTCTTTTTGTGTATACCCCTTTGCAACCAACCTACATTTCAATTTTTCTATAGTTCCCTCTGCATTGATTTTTAGTTTATATAATCATCTGCAACCTATGACCTATTTTCCTCTAGGAAGTTCTACCAATTCCCAAGTGTTGTTTCTAATTATTGAGTCATATTCCTATTCCATGGCTATTTTCCATTCATTACTTTCATTTTCTTCTTTATAACTAGATGGTTCAACAACATTCATCATACTAGTTATAAAATAATTTACCCTATATCTTTCAGGCATTTGAGATTTCCTACCTGATCCCCTGAGTGGTGGGGTGGTGGTTTCAAACCTTATTTCTTCCTGTTGTTGTTGTTGTTGCTGCTATTGTTGCTCATCCTCTACCTTTGCTTACTGCTGATCTGGATTATTCTCTGCATCCTCTTCCTCAAAGTATAGAATGTCCCATCCATCATAGTGCTCATGAGTTTCTTCACCATCCTACTCATGGAATTTAACATCTCTACTAACAAAGATCTTGTGAGTAGAGGGATTAAATAATCTGTATAATTTATATGATGAACAATACCCTATAAAAGTGCATTTGATGGCTTTTGGGTCTAATTTATTTTTGTCTTCCTTGGGTATGTGGACAAATGCTTTACATCCAAATATTCTTAAGTGTTTTACTGCAGGCTTGTATCCATATAAAGCTTCAAAAGGAGTTTTAAACTCAAGACTTCTTGTAGAACTCCTATTTTTTAAATAAACCGAGGTACTCACTACTTCAACCCAAAAACCATTTGAAATATTCTTACCTTTCAGCATACTTCTCGCACATTCCACCAGAGTTTTGTTCTTCCTTTATGTTACTCCATTTTGTTGTGGAGTATGGGGTACTGTAAACTGCTGCAAAATTCCATGATCTTTACAATATCTGATCAGCTTATCTTTCCTATATTCTCCCCCTTGATTAAAATGGAGAATTTTTATTTGTTTCCCTATTTTTCTTTCAATCATATTTTTAAACTCCTTAAAGTATTCAAATGTATGACTCTTCTTAATTAAGAAATACACCCAAAATAACTTCATATAGTCATCAATAAATAGTAGGAAATACACTGCCCCTCCTAATGATTTAGTATGCATAGGACCACAAAGGTCTGTGTGCACTAACTCTAGTATATCCCTCTATTTCTTTTCTACTCTAGTAGGGAATTCTTCTCTATGCATTTTTCCTAAAGTACAATCATCGTAATCATTATGTACATGCTTTAGCATAGGACAATCTCCTACCATTTCTCTCCTCTGTAGTAACAACAAATCATTGTAGTTGGTGTGGCTGAATCTTTAGTGCCAAAGCCCTTCTGTAGTTAGACTCGCTATTGTTAATTCTCGAACCGATGCAAGTCTCACATCCAGCATGTAGAGTCCTCTTGTTCGGATTCGTATAGCAATTGTCTTCATTCTATCTAATAGATCTTTAATGTAACAGTTAGAGTTAAAGAATTAAACTTTCAAATCTTGATCTGTAATCATAGATATAGAAATCAAGTTCTTAGTTATGCCAGGCACATACATTACATTATAAATTTGTTTGATATTACCATCAGGTAGAATAACAGAAACTTTCCCACATCCTTTGATTTGATGACTTATGTCATCTCCCAGGTAAATATGTGTGCCTTCATTGATCTCTTTAAAATCCTCCAGCTAGTGCTTGTTCCCTGTCATGTGAGTTGAAGCTCCTAAATCTACATACCAAATGTCTGCATCAACATTTTCATCATGATCTGCCATGAACAACCTCAAATTCTGCACCTGATCACCATTTGTGAGATGAACTGCATGTCTTTTTTACTTCTATTGTTCTTCATGATACTTCTTTTTCCTACATTCCCTGGAAATATGACCAAATTTTATGCACTGAAAATATTTAGTTTCAGAGTAGTTTTTATTCGAATGCATACCTTAATTCAGATTTTCCTTTTTATGTGAACTTGCTCCTTTTTGCTGTTGTGGACCTCCTTTTCATTTTTATAAGTTCTTCCTCACCACCAATGCAAGATTGGCACCCTCGGGCTTCAGAGTCGATCTCCTCTCTTCTTCCTACATCAGTATACCTGTCATCTCCTCAAAATGCGAGATCTTATCTCTAGCATTGATGCCAGTGATGAACATCTGATAATCATCAGTGACACCATTCATTGTAATGGCCACAAGATCTATATCATCCACTGTATGGCCAATATCTGATAATAAAAAAAATTCAGATCCTTGATCCTTGCTACAAATGAAGCAATCATTTCATTCTCCTCCATCTTCATGGATATAATATTACTCCTGAGGAATAAAAGAAGATTTAAATTTTTGATCTCATACAATTCCTTCAGAACTCCCTAGATCTCATTAGTTGACTTACCTTCTCTGATATGTGGTATAATACAATCTTTCACTCACATCTTTAACATAGTCCTTGCTCCACTTTCTTGTTTCTCCCAATCTGGTACCAATGTTGATCCAGCTATGGGACTTGGCTCATCCCCATTCACAATCTGCCAAGCACTCTGCACTTCTAACAGAGTCTACATATTAAACTTCCAATTTGCATAATTGGAACCATTGAGCTTGTTATTCTCGTTCATGCATGCTTCAAATATGTTGTTATTCATCTTGGCGATTTAGAAAAAAAATCTTTGACAGGTAAAAGATGTTAAATTTGCCCCATATTTGTGACACAGACAAATCACTATTGTTAGATCTCGCAACACAAGCATAGATCTCTGTGGCTTTCTTCTCATCCTCCAGACAACCTCCTGTTGTCAACTGCAACCTTGTTCTTGGCTTCCCCACTGAGCTTCTCTGATGACCACAACTTTGTTGTTGGCTTCCTTTGAAATTTCTTTGATTGACATGATCATCACTAATATTTGCCCAATATCTGAGACTAGTCACTGAAATACGCCCAATTTTAGAGACCATCACAATTTTTAATCAATTTTCCACGACCACCATGGTTGTGCACTTGAAAACTGTGATGATTGAGAAATAAAAAATTCTGGAGGTGCAAGAGTGATCATTGCGGCTATCCACACAAAGCCTATGACTATTTATAATGATCATCGTGGCTATCCACTCAAAACCTGTGAAAATTTTGGTTCAAAGAACCACCCACCAGCCAACACAGAGGCTCCTTGGCCCTGACACTCGAACACCATGATAAAAATGGCAATGTTTGTATTAAGAAATAAAACCCACTCGTCAGCTCTACAAAAGAGAGTTTAAACCAGGAGAGTCTGGCTCTGGAGAATGCTCTACATTGTTCATCAACATTATGCATTGAATAGAATACATCGTTTTAGGGAAGTTAGAATACAATCCTAAGGAATAGAAAGTAATTCCTATCCCGAGGCTATGTTAACCAGCTCTACCTATACTAGGATATTCTCCATTATCTTCAACATTATATTGATACACAGGTCACATAATAAGGAGGTGAGAAAGTTGCAGCAATAGCCTAATAGCAAGGAATACTCAAGAGAAATTGAGGACAACTTCCAAATATGGCTTGGTAGAAGTTGTTGAGGCACCTCCACAGTTGCGATTGTGGGTAGAGTTGTCTTAGAGATAATAATTCTAGCCAAAGAAGTGTTGGATAGAATTGTTAGTCAGCAAGAGGTTTGAGGAAAGAACCAGAGAGATGCTGAAAGACTGAGTTCAAAGGGGAGAAACTTAGTGAGGAATATGTAGCAAGAAGAAGACTTGTTACTACAGAGCTATTGTTGCAGATCACAAAGACAATTCCACAAAGGATGTGGGTAGAATTGCCAAGGGAATGAAGGAAGCTGGTAAGACATTCTAAGTGAAAGAAGAAGTGGTCAGAACTAAGTATTTCATGGTGATTGAAATACAAGAGGACAATTGCGTTCTTGAGAAGTGCATATGAATCAAATCCTAGAAGGAGCAGAGAAAAGTGCTCAAAGGAGGTTCTAGAGATGGAGAACCAAGTGCTTTCCAAAAGACTGAGTACAAAGGAGAGCTTGGTGAGGTAAGTGGCAGCAGGGAGGACTTGCTGTTGTGGAGGCTTTAATGTAGCTCATAGTAAGTGAGTGATTAGCTCACAAAGATAGATAAGAAGGTGGCTACCAATAGTCATAATAGAGGTTTTGAGGAAGACCACAACAGAAGAAAGGTGAAGAAATAGGATGCGAAGGCAAATGGAAAAAGGATGAGTCAAGAGGAAATTGACAAAGAGATTGTAGAGATGAAAGAACAATTCAATGTATTGATGAGGATACTAGAGGAAAGTCAGAGACAAGGTTGGGTATTAAAGAAGAAGCCAATGAAGTGGCATAAGTTGCAGAGAAGGCTACATCAAAGGTATGTAAGGTGGCTAATGGGAAAACTCAGAGAAGCCGAGTTGGAAATGGAAGTGTCCATTTGTAAACCAGAGCATGGTGAAGTTCTAAATGAAGATGAAGACTTGAAGACTGTAACTTCAAGTGAGATAAAAAGATCACAAGATTTTAAATCTCAAAATTTGTTTATGTTTGTAGGAGAAATATGTGAAGGATGACAAATTGTTGATGTTAGCATAAAGAGGGAAGAAGATAGGCATAATCTAAATTTTGTTTTAAAAGAGGAGGTAAAAAAGGATATTAAGGAACAAAGTAAAGGACTTAATGAGATTGAGGAGAAGACCATTGAAATATTTCCAAGTCATGTAAAGGACTTGGACCAACATGAGGAATTGGTTATTGAATCATTAGATGAGGTCATGAGGTCTTATGGTTTTACAACTGACAAGGTGTGTGTGAATGTAGGTATTGCAGAAGACAAACCATTTTATGGAATTGTCTTTAATGAAGCTGAAAATTGCTAGGTAAATTATGATGATCACTACCTTTAAAAGGAAGATCAAGTTGAGTTATTACAACAGAAAGAGTTCATAAATTCCATGCTTAATGGAGGAAATATCTTCAGTAGAGATGAAATAGTTATGTCCTATGATAAGAAATTTTCTATTGAAGAGGATAACGAGGAATTGATTTTCTTAAATGATCAAAGGGAGAGTGATGAACAAACATCTAAAACTATCAAAGGGATAGAGGATTAGAATTATATTCTAATCAAGAATGAAGAAATAGTGTCAATAAGTTATGCTTGTGACAAAGAAGATAGTGAGGATAGTACAGAACTTTTGGAAGAAATTCCAAGCAAGATGGAAAATTTGTGGCATGAGTTAAGTCTTTTGGAAAAAAGGCTAGAAGACCAAAAAGTAAGTGTTTAGGTTGTAAAATTAGAATTGAATGAGAATGAACAAGTTCACTACAGTGGAAAGGGATAGAAAGACATCATTAGAACAAATGGTGTGGAGGAGAGACTAGTTGACAGTCTCATGAATTCTTTCAAGAATTCAAACGAGCAAAATGATGTGCTGATAGATGAGGAGAAAAGAGAGACACAAATTAAATTGTTGCAAAAGGAGGAAAAGGCATTGAAGCCTTATGCTTTTTATTCTAATAATTGTTTTGTGAGTGCAGGCTTAGTTGCAGATGCTGGAGGAATTTTGGCATAGATGAGCAGCCAAATAAAAATGAAAGAAGAAGATTTTGTGGAAGAACTTAATCCATTGAACAAAGATGTTCAATTGTTGGAGAGAATGCTGGAAAGTCATGATTTAGTGCAGATATAAATAATTATGAAAGAGGGTAAGGATGAAAGGGAGGCAGTGAGCGTAGAAGTCAAAGTAAAAGATGGAGCAAGAGAAAGAGCAATGTATAAAATGGTAGCAAGAGAAAAAGTAGAAGAAAAAGTAAATCGGCAACTACAAAGTGAAAGTAACCAACAACAATTTGATGAGTTAGTGGAAAACACCAACAACCTCAAGCAAAGAGAAAGAGGAAGAAATAAGAGGGAGAATATGGACTGGTTTAATGATGAACTGGAGACAAATATTGAAGAATTATGGGAGTTGATGATGAAACATTCCATGTGGAGGAAATTGATAGCAATAGGAAGGATGATCAATCAGAACTTGAACCTGATTTATAAGGAGAGGAAGATGAAACAGAATACAACAGACATAGAACAACAGCAAAGGTGCAAGGCATTTGGGTAGCTACAAACTAAGGTTTGGGACCCTGGAGGTTTTCTATCAACTTATGAAGACACATGATCAAGAGATCATGAAATTTTTTTACTTTGGTAGTCTGATGTAGGAGCATTTAGCCCAATAATGTCATTATATTTTAGTAGACATAGGGATATTGTGTTTTCAAGGGAGTTGGTCTCTAAATTGTGAATTAATGTAATTATTTAGGCTTTTGAGTGATTTTAATGAGAATAGGATTTAATTAAATATAGTGAGGCATATTTGTAAATGTTATCAAATGTAGGAGAACATGAGGGATTTAGGATAATTGAGAGATGAGAGGGTCTAAGAATTAATTGTAAAACTCGTATTAGGAGTTAATTCATGATTTTATGGATTAGAGAGGATCTTTAGGGATGAGGAAGAGATTTTAGGATTTTTTTGAAGAATTTAGGGATCTAAACTAGGAATTGATTTTAGAGTCCTTCTGTATAAATGTAAGCCTAAAAGGCAATGACAGAGGTTAGAAATTTAGATGTTTTAGATAGGCTAGATAAATATCTAAAGTGTTGTTGTAAGCCTATTGGCAGAGTGTGAAAGGAGGTGACAAATCAGAAGAATCAAGACAGAGAGAGACAAAGAATCTCATTCTGTAATCATTGTTTATATTTATATAATACATAGGTTTATCCTGAAACTGTATAAATGTGTGTGTTTCGAGTACTAAATGTTGTTTTATGTGTGAATCGAAATTCTATATAATATATGTGCACAGACAGAGTTCTGTAGAATACACAGAGGTGAAGAATGATTCAGAGGAGTCATAATGGATCATCAACTCCAATTGAAGGATCAAAGTGAAGCTCTGGAGAAGTAGCGAAGTGAGAATTCGCAGAGTTAAGCTCAGAGAGAGGTGAATAGCAGAAGAGCAGAAGAATGAAACAAATGAAGAAACTCGAAACCACAGAGTAAACACTTAAGAAATGAAATAAATTCAAAGTAAAGGGATGAATGAAGAAGCAAGTCATCGATGGATGGGAACCATTGGATCTTGGAGATCGACGGATGAGGTTGAAGGAATTGGGTAGCCAAGATTAAATCACATAGGATTTAGTTAAGGAATGAACGATGGATATTAACTAGAAGCGTTGGTGGAAGAAGAATCTGGAGAAGCCATTGCAACTGTCAATTGATACGAAGATCTACAGCCATTAGGCTCTAATAAGCTCAGGTGTTAGTGACGAAGGACGACAGATTTATAAACAAAGGTAGGTTATCGGCCGGAGGAAAAGTGGTAAGTGGTATTAGAGGGTAGTCATCCAATTCCATTAAGTAATTGACATGTAGCACAAGAGTGAAGAGAGAAAACCGCTTTATCGGGCAGGTATTCTCCATGCTTGTGTCTCACTCAAAATCGTTGTGAACAATCAGATCCATTGGGTTATACAGGTGTGTTATTATATTTTGAGTTCCGGAGGTTAGTCACATATCAGAGGAGATGGGGGAACACATGTTAATGTGACCCACGAAGATACGCCTACGATTAAGCAATAAAGGTAACTTCAGAAACTATGCAATGGCTTTAAAAAGTACGGAAAGGGTATGTATATTTCCCTTTTAAAGGGTTTATAATAAAATAATACGTGAAAATGAAGGTTTTATGGGTTAAGTCCAAATTAACCAAAGGTAAGTGTGGGGTTAATTATGTATGTGAGAATAAGAATTAAACAAGGTTTGTGAGTGGTGATTAAGTTTGATAGAAAGGTGGTATAGTAAAAACTGGGCTATTGTAATGAATGATTCCATAGAGTTTAATAAAGGGGGCCTAAACCATTGATGGTTGAAGATTTTAACTCGATATTGAGTTATAATTCCTAGGACAAATATGTTTATGCATTGTACATCAATATTGTGGGTGTAAACAGGGGTAACCCTACATCATGAAAGGAATCGTGTGTTCCTCCATATATGGTCTTGTAAGACAACTTTAGTTAAATGAGACTGCCACTAGAAGCTTTCTTCCAATATTTATGGTTCATGTAAGGTCCCCAAACATATTGGGTTAGCAACTTATGAATTTTGAATGTCCTAGCTAATTAAAATTCATCAAATCTTTCATGAATCCTACTTAAACATGGTTATCTCTAATTTTTGTATTGAAACATTCCATTTGGTTGTAGGAAAATGATGTCCTCAACAAAAGAGAATGGTGTGTCCATTAGTGAATTATATAAGAGGAAATAGTACACTGGAAGGATATGTATTTTGTGTGTGTTCCATAAGGGCAATGGTGTTTTATAAAGGTGAAGTTATGTCAGTGTCCTATTGTAAACCACTTAAGTAATAGAATGGTTTATTTTTATTGAAGCCATATATATTAAAAAAAAAAAACCATGTAATAGATATTGTTTGAAAACAATAATTTTAAGAAGGCTTGCAAGAATGTTTCTTCAACCAAAAATTTCCATTAGTAGAATTTTCCTAAGAGGTTAAATAAAAGATATATAATCAAGTGGAAGCAAGTTAATAGAATTTCATGTGATTCATATTGTAATTAAAGCTCTCCTCATCTATAGGCTCCCCCCTTAAAGAAACAAGATAATATTTATTTTATTAATAAAGGTATTGCTATTCGTAGCCTTCATATTATTTTACAAATATGTCATTTGTACTCTATATCTTGTTATCATACATTAGTTCTACTATGAATCTTCTATTTTTCTAATATATAACATCACACTATATGAAAATGAAGTTACATTTAAGTGATATGAAGAAGACATGATTAAAAACTCTTTTTTATTCGCACCATTAATTTAATCATTATTATTATAATTTCCATTAGCTTTATCAATGTAAATAATGAAAGTTTTTTTTTTTTACTTTTTATTTTGGTATAGATTATTACAAATCATCTACAAAAGAAATCGTTCAAAAACATTTAATGTTGTTTCATTTTTTCTGATTTAGTTATGAGTGTGTTTGTATATATCTCTCTCTATATATATATATATTTCTATTATTTATTCACTATAGATTTGAAGTTAAAATAGATTTATAAGAAATGTCAATTGGTTAAACATAGAAAAAAGGACACGTTCCCTTAAACTAGGTAATAGACGGGAATAGACTATTAAATTGTTGAAGGCTAAAAAACATTTTGCTTCTAATAATTAAAATATGCTTTAAATGAGAGAGTTGATGATTGTGTATATCTCAGTTAAGCAAACAACTATTTGTTCATTATTCCGATCTAATGATAGTTAGTGTTTGTAGTGGATTTCCTCTATTATCATTTTCTGGATTTATTTATTTCAGAAAGTGAAACTCCCGAAACACTGGGAAGAAATCATTTTCTGGACAAATTCATTGTTTGTGGGCAGACAAGATAATATAGAAGAGACATACGAAAATCATGGAATCAAAAGAGCAAGGATCGATGGACTTGTCTTTAAAGAATTGAAAGGAGGAAGAGAATGACCTTGTGGAGGATATGGCAATGCAAGACACTATGAACATTTTAAATGTCTTCAGCGGTGAGCAATTGATGGAGCTTCTGTAGGAGGTAACGACTAAACATAGGTACGTTGATCAAGTACGATCCATCGCTGTAAGGAACACTACGCTCAAAAAATTATTTGTGCGTGGTCTCGACCAACGTTCCAGTAGACATGGAGGTTGGTTGCTCTTGTACTTTTGTTGATCGAAGTGGACCCAAAGGGTTTAATAAGAATACTAGCAAGCCATGTGGATATGCCATCTTTATTTTCAAGACGGTAGAGGCGGCCAATCGTGCCTTAGAGGAGCCCATTAAATTGACAGACAACGGTCATCAGTTGTATTGCAAACTAGCCAATGAGAGTTGGATGCCCACGCCCAATCGTGTCAACTCCTCTATCCATCAATTGGGTTTTATTTTTGGTCAAGGGTTTGGCAATCCTGTAGTCCATGTTAATCAGGGTTGGAATCCATTTTAATCCAAATCAGGCTATTCATAGTTATGGTAACTCAAATCCAATGGATTTTAATATTTATCACTACGGCGTGCCAGAATTTGTGGGTTATCCAACTGAAGGTTATCGTTATACGCATGGAGTCCCAGCAAGTTCGGGTTCTCCTCAATCACTGTTGACTGAATTGAGGGAGGAAGGCAGTCGTCCTGTCTCCTCCAATCCATCTCAAAATGGAGTGGTCTGAGCTTTTATGTAGATGTTAGAGGATTTTGTAAATCTCTAATCTCTTGCAGCTCATGAATGTAAATGATGTAAATCTTTAATCTCTTGCTTGCTTTTCATGATGTTTAGGCTTTTTTTTTATCTAATTAGAAAATAATACTCTAAAAATGGTCTTTTGGTTCCATCATCTTTATCTTTTACTAATAAAAATATTTTACACTAACTTAAAAAGAAATATATTATTTTTATTATGATATTTATTTAAATTTATTTAAAATTAAAAGAAAATAATAATTTTACAATTTCAACCAAATTATTTATTTAAAATAATTTAATTTTCCCCAACACCATTATAATTCAAATCTCTTTATTTTTAAGAGTGTTCTTGTTAGGTTCCCTAATTAAAATTCATGGTTTTTGGTGTTGGATATGAAACACAATTCATATTGATGGTTGGATTTTAAACACAAGCTTAAAATCTATGTATAAAAAAATTGCAATAAAAAAAAATTAAAACTATGTAATACAAAATTATCTTAAAACAAGTTTAATATTGTTTATTTTGGCATCTATATAATTGTTCATATATTTATAAATGTCATTTCATGGAAAATTTTAACTATATGAATGTATATATCACTATTATTTATAAAAAACATAGAACATGACTTTCATGGAGATTTATCCCCACTTTATTATGAAGATTCTTAATCTTTAAATAGGCTATGTTACAATATCATTGTACAGTGTAAAAAACCATAACTCACTTCATAGGACATTTGTGGATAGAACATTTTTTTTTCAAATTAATCAATTTAATTAAAATAATAAAACAAAAATGACTACTTTGGAAATAAATCTCAACTCTTCATTTCTATATGATACTATGAATCTTCTAAAATAATCCATGGAAATCAAATCTCTACCATCTAGCTGATAATTATTAACCAGCCTAGATCCATCTTAACACTGGATCTATCAAGTGCCTAGAGGGATCAAATCTCTAGAGGTGCAAAACTTGAGGAAAGGTTTGCACCTCGAGAGATTTAATCCTTTTCGCTCTTGATAGATCCAGTCTTAAGATGAATCTAGGCCGGTTTCAGTTGTGTCCGGTCATACAAAATTTGTTGAACATTAAACTATTTTGATCATTTTAAATATGTTAAATATTTATAAGATTAATTTGACCAATTTAATTTAAAATTTGCTTAGTTACCTCAGTTTGTTGAGATGAGAGAGACTATTAGTAACTTGAATGATGAAAAATAATGAAATAAAATTTCGAGTGCAAAGTGTCAATGTAGCAATTTTGATAGATAAAAAAATGTGAATACTAAGAATATAGTCAATTACAAACAATATTCATTACAATGAATCTGAAACTATTTTCTTCTATTGTTCCTATTGTCACACCGATTAGTTTTTCCATTTTCTCATATCGGTCATATGAAAAGAGTAGTTAGAATCATAGACCAATCTAATATTTAACTTGAGCTATTGTAGTAAACAAGATACCATACCTTGTCTTTGTTGCTCTCCAATATGAATTTTAGTTTTCTGGTAATTCAATCATTGTGACCTATGGAGTGTTCAACCCCAAATAATTTTCAATGGTAGTTATTTTATATTACCACCTTTGAATGCAAAGTAATTAACAATGTTGAATGATGGGAATAATAAGGATCTACCCAACTATAAATAGTTGTCCAATATGAATAGTAGTTTTCTGGTAATTCAATCATTGTGCTTTATGGAGTGTTAAACCCCAAAAAAATTTCAATGGTAGTTATTTTCTATTACCGCCTTTGAATGCAAAGTAATTAACAATGTTGAATGATCGAAAATGGGAATAATAAGGATCTACCCTACTATAAAAGGCTCATCAAAGGCTCATCATTTGATTGTGGATCATCAACCTCTGTTTGTGTTTGATTGTGGATCATCAAAGGCTCATCATTTGATGTGTAAGTGTCATTAGAGCTTTGTGCTTCTCCCTCCATAGTCTTTGCTCAGGTCTTAATGGAAATATCCTGCAATGTATTTTCTTCTTTTTATACCAGAGCTTCAAGAATTTCTTTTGCACATTAATATTGACAGTACCCACAGATTCCATCCAAGGGTATCCTAAAACAATATCCATGTTATCCATATCTGAAGTGTAAAAATCACAATGCAACACATACTTATCCATCGAAAGCTTCAAATATTTATAAACTTACACATCCCCATCATTAACTTGTGTGTTTCAATGTGTTTTGTTGGCACTTGCAATTTTTTTACCAAATTGACATTTATGAGATTTTTCTTGCAACTAGGATTTATAGACACAATGATCTTCTCCTTCAGAATCAATCAATGAACCTACAATAGGGAGATACCAGTAGAAAATAACTCTTTAGTTTTCTTGGTTTCCTTCTTTCCTGTAAAAATAAAATCTTTGCTAGGTTGTGTGCCTGTCTATGTGAGCTTAGTAAGAGGACCCACAAAATTAGATTTATGGTCAAAGTGGTCACAAATAGATTTTGTGAACATCTTACAAGTAGTTTTCCTTGGTTGGTATTTTTGATGACACTACCACCATTGCCATCTTTCGTGGTCCAAGTACATGATTACCACACTCAACTGAGTCGCATCATCTAAAATGTGATTCAATGTGAAATATTTGTCCATTTGTGCTAGACATGTGGCTGGATGAGAGCCACCAAACTTATACAAGTCCCTCAAATTCTGATCTAGGCCCGCCATCACAAAAACTTTTGGCAAAAATTTGAAATGGTCACTATTCCATCAATATTGCAGAGAATCCCTATTATGACCTATTTTCTGAAATGGAACAACCATTCTACATCTTCCCATGTGGTAAGCATATATATCTAGACAATATAGTTTTAGATCCATGCTGCAAATATCCGCCGTCATAAAAAATATCTCAAAAAAGTGCTAATTTTAAATCAGCGATATCTCCCTCATCCAGACTCTGATTCGATTGATTTTTTTTTGAACTAGGGTATTTTTTCACAAGCAATCCAGATCAGCAATTAGATTCTTTAGATTGTGAAACATAACATATAGATATGCACTGCAAACTCGCTGACCTAAAAAATGTCTGCAGCCCAACTGATTTTTAAATCATCAATATCTCCCTAATCCAAACAACAATTCGGCTGATTTTTTTTTTTGAACTTTGGTATTTTTCAGAAATAATCCATATCTATAATTAGATTTTGTAGATATTTCCCCAAAATGTACAGATCTGATCTGCAAACTTGCCACCCCAAAAAATTCCTCCAAAAAAAAGAAAATTCTCCACTTTTGCCCAAGAAAGTGCTCTGATACCACTTGTTATAGATATGATCTGAAGATATATGAAAATAATACCAATATACCCAATAATTGCAAATAATCACCAAAAATAACAAGATTTGAATAGAGAAACGTTTCTCTTTATTGATATCAAACCCTTAAGGTAGAGCAACACCACACATTCACTCCTTAAGGAAGGAGAACACTCTACAAGCCATATTCATGTTCATACAATAATCCTTGACATCTCTCAATGGGGAGTCTCTAGCCTCTATATAAGCCTCATACATACAATACCATGCGTCATTACCATGGTTTCCTCAATACCATCTATCTAATACCATGGGCTTATTACATTATTGCTAAGTACTTGTGGTCCCTTACATGATACAGGTTAACTACCTTGCTTATTACTATCGTCCATCCCATTATTATTCCATTGGGTACCTCCCTTTGTACCCCATATTATACCCCTAGGTGTACTACACTCTCCCCCTCTTTCTCTCCTCTCTCTCAATTCTTCTCCCTTTTTCCTTCCTCTCTCTCCCTTTCTCTCCCACCTCTCACCATCTCTCCCCCCATCATACACACAGTCTCTCTCCACCCTCAAAATCTACCTGTTCCCCTTCTTTCCCTATATTTATCCTCTCATTTTCTATCTCTTCCATTGTATCCTATCTCCCTCATTTTATCTTCATCTCTCCTTTATCACTCCCCCTCTTTCCCCCTCCAAATCCATCTCTCTCCCTCCCTCTCTCTCTTCCTTTGTCTCTCTCACTGTGTCTCTTACCTCTATGTCTCTCCCCCACACTCTATTCCCCCTTCCATCTCACTCTCTTAAATATGATCTCATTGTATTGTATTTGAAAAAATATCTAAATTAAAAAAAAAAAAAAAAACAAAATTGGTTGTAAAATATTAAACTCATATTTTGGATCAATCATGTTAAACAAAATACAATAATAAAAAAATCAAAAGAATCATGCATTATCTTCCCTCTATCATTGTTAATCACTTTTCTTTCTCGTCGCTTGGATCCTTGGTTAAGATGCATCTATCCTAGTTTTTTATAATATTATTTATATTATATAAATTTCACATATGTGTATATAAAATTATTCACAATTTTTAATTTATTAAAACCTCCATTTGATCTCAATGAAAATATTGTTATAGTAGTTAGGATGGAAGGGTTTGACATACCTCAAAAGTAATTCTAAAAAAACATTTTTCTCGTATATTTAATAAAAATGTTATAAAATAAAATTAAAATAAAAATATTTGTATAAATATTTTTATTTTGACTCAAGGTTTTTTTTTTTTTTGGAAAAAAGTGATATTGATCACAATAAGCCAATGGTTATTTGGCCCATGGTATTTGTAATAATTAAAAAAAGCCTAGATCCATAACATAGTATCAAAGTTCAGTGGCCTGGCATTGATACCATGAACAGTGCCGTATATTATAAAAAATTTTCCTCCACCCTCTCCTTTTTCCCTCTCCCCTCTAATATTTCTTTTGTGGTATTGGCCCCATGGTATGTAAAAACCTACCATTTTAAGGAAAAATGTTTATAATACCATGGTATAATATTCGATTAAAAAATCTTTCAAATAGTGTAAATAATATTTTTATTTGCTTATTAATTAAATTTATCAGATTTGGAAACACATCTATATTAATTTGTTACAAAAGTATTGATTACATAAATAATATTTGACATATTATATGTTCCAATATTTATAACCCCCCACCTAATAATAGTGTCCCGGGTAGGAGAAGTTCTAATTAAAATGTAATATTATTAAATTTTACCTAATATTTCAGGTCACACCCCACCCTAAATATTACATTCTACTCAATATTTCCCCTCACTCCTACTAATTTTATTGATCACTTTCCATTATATTGAGTTTATCTTCCTACAACTAAAACCTACACCACAAAATTTAGGTGATTATTATCATTATTACTATTATTACAGAAATTCCACTAAATCTACCTAGTTATTATTATGATACACCACGAAATTTACGTGATTATTATTATTATTATTATTATTATTATTATTATTACAGAAACGCCACGAAATTTACCTCGTTATTATTATGATATGCCCAATTGGATCCTCTACTTCCTTTACCTAATTTTCTTTGTTATTCGATGACTAAGCTAATAAATTTCTAACATATGCCCAATTGAATCCTCCGCTTACTTACCTAATTTTCTTTGTTATTCGATGAATAAAATTTTCTTTGTTATTCGATGAATAAGCTAATCAATCTCTTTTAAAATTGTATATATATATCATTTTCAAAACTGGGATTGTTAATATTATTGGACCCATTTATTTATTTAATTCATTTTTTTAAAGTAATGTTACACATATCTTCATATACAATATATATATGATCCGACACATATATATTTTTAATATTTTTTAATGTAATGTTAGGTGACAACATCTCCCCCATATACTAGGTTGTAGAGCACAATAATTATAATACATACCTTATTCCAAAATAGATATACCTATTAACATAAATATTGCAAATATGAAAGGAACAAAAAATAACTTGCAATAGACCATTTTAACAATAAAATAAAATAAACATAACCAATAAACAATTGATGTGATTTACATATAATGTTATTTGTATTATAAACAAGGGAGCACTAAAATTGACTCTTTTGTATTCATGAGATTGTTTTTATGACAACTCATATTTCTCTCCATATTTTTTCTCTCAAATATAGAACAGATAATATATAGAAATGTGTTGCTCAAATCCATTATTTATACAAAATATTCAAGGGAAAAATCCTTGAAGAGAGGGTTGTTTCCCTCCAAAACCCATAGAATGCAGGATCTTGCTTATTCAGTGACCTTGAAAATACAGAGAGGAGTAATGGTTTCTCAATCTAACCAAGTTTGGTCATCTTGCAACATTAACAGGTCCCATACTTCTCTCTTAACTATATTTCCTTGTGATCTACACCAAATATTCTCACTGTCCCACATAATAAACACATTAGGTACATATAGTTTGTTAAATGTATCTCACCTTCCTAAGATCTTATTAAAGCTAAGAAATACATTTTTAAGTGTAGAAGTAGAGGTTTATTATGTGTAGGGAAGGTTATATGGGCCTTATGTTTTACCTAATTGGGAAGCCCATCATACCCCCTACTGAAACATTTTCTTATCCTCTAAGAAACTTATTCATCTTCTTATCTCTTTTTTTTCATTGATCTCTCTATGGAGACACCTAATATCCCAATGAAATGTTGAATGTTATTGTTCCTGTCGGTTAAAAAATACACCTGCTTCACACCATTATTTTGACTATTCCTCTTTTTTTTTATATTCCTGAAGCCCCATTGGCAAAGGGGGTTTAAATCTAAACCCTACCCATTGTATTTCAAGTTTCTAGATGACTATTTTATGAAAGGTAGTTCTTGCTAGTGCAACCTGTAATATATTAGGGGAGTGATATTCCCTAATTTTCATGTCGTAGGGAAGTGTCTGCCATCTCCTTTAGTAGGCTTGCAGAATCTCTTCATCCAAGAGCCTTAAGGTATCCTCAAAGTGGATGATGGCTTATTCCTACCTTTGCTTGTAAAAAGTTGCTCCCTGAGGATCTTCTACTAGAAGTACATGGCATGTGGAGAAGGATATTCTAACCCAATCAAGAGTGGTTCCTTCATCTCCATGTCTAATGATATCTTTACTTATTCCCTTATTTATTCATGCCTTAGCCATGATGTTAAAGAGAACAATTGTGCATCACCTAAATATAGATTTGGTTCACATATGTTCATGTTAGGCAACACCAAGTTATGAATATAAAATTCTACAATCTTGGTCATGTCCTCTACGTTGCTCTGAGAAAAGAAGTCAATAAATTATCTAATATTTTGTAGAGTGGGAGAACTCTTTTATGCCATCATTCTAATTTGGAATTGATCTTTTATGGCACCATTGATATTTTAAAAACATGTAATAAGTCTTTGAGGGTTTCTTGAAATTCACAACCTCTAAATAAAAATGGGCCATGGTTCTCAAATTTTCTTATAAGGTGGAAACATGCCTTTAATTTTCTTGTAGCAACTTCTATGTTTTCTACAGTTGGGCCCTTAGTTTTTTATTTTCCTTTCCTAGGTGGTCTCTTATGTTTTCTTTATCAAATTTAAGGAGCTCCATATCATCTCTTCTTCCATTCTTCCAATATTAGCAACTACCTTACGCTTTAAAATCTTCTTCCATCTATGGGTTCTATCCTTTTCCTCCTCAAGCTAAAAAATAAGGCTACTACTAAGTAAATAGGAGGTACTTCCCAGTCTCAATATGGCAATATTCTAGATACTAGATGATGATATGAAGCCAAGGGGAAGCAGAGCAGATCCATGAAGAAACAGGAGAAAGGCCATCAACAAAGCCAAGCAATGAGTAAGATTTTTTTAACGTAGGAGTTAACAAAGGAGGCATATCAAAGCTATCATTTATGCTTAGGAGTATCGCAGAATACCAGAGCAAGAGAGGCATATCTGAAAAGATAGAAGTGATCAAGGTATAAAGGTATCAGAGAAGGTCAATGAAAGACATTGCAAACCCAAAGGAAGACATTGGAGCAAGAGGAGCCACATCGGAGGAGCATCACATGTAATACATGCCCAAGAAGTATCGAGAGGAAGAATTCATCAAAAGAGGAGTTAACACATGAGAGGAGTATTGCAAAATATCAAAGTAGAGCATATTAGAAGAGCAAAAGAGTACAAAGAGTGGAGGACATAAAGGAAACAACAGAGGAATATACATTATTGGAGGCAGAGT
>APFE031630013.1:0-13456 GCA_000404065.3 Pinus taeda | reverse complement strand
TCCTGCAAAAGAATCAACCATCTTGTCACTCTTCCATTTGTAACAGGTTTATTAGTTAGATATTTAATAGCAGAGTGATCAGTGTATAAAACCATAGGGTATCCTGTTATATAATCTCTGAATTTATTGATAGCATAGATTACAGCCAAAAATTCTTTTTTAGTAATAATATAATTTAATTCAGCAAGAGATAGATTTTTGTTGATATAGTATATTACATATGGCTTTTTATCTTCCTCCTGGTTGAGAACTGCTCCAATGGCTGTGTTTGAAGTGTCGTATGAAATCTGGAATGGCGAATCCCAGTTTGGGCCCCTTAATACTGGGGTTGTTGATACAAGCCATTTTAAATCTTCAAAAGCACTATCACATTTATCAGTCCAAATGAAATCAATATTTCATGTTAATGCATATAGTGGTGTAGCAATTTGAGAAAAATTATTTATAAATTTTCTATAATAGCCATAAAATCCCAAGAAACTACGTACCTCAGTTTGTGTGGAAGGGGTAGGTATTAAAAGAATTATCTGATTTTTTGTTGGATCTACCTGTATTCCAGCTACTGATATATAGTGACCCAAGATGAGGCCCTCGGTCATCATCGTGTGGCATTTTTCATGGATTAAACAGAGTCTGGTGGCAATGCATCTTTGCAAAACTTTCTCTAATGTTTGTAACACTGGCTCGAAGTCATCTCCGTAAGGTGTAAAGTCATCCATGTACACATCGAGCCCTTCATTTATCAAATCTGAAAAAATACTGAGTTAGCCCTCTGGAATGTGGTAGGTGCATTGCACAGCCCAAAAGGTAAGACCCTGTAAGCAAATGTTCCACAAGGGCGGGTAAAGGTAGTCATATCCTAATCTTCAGGGGCAATCTCAATTTGATTGTATCCGCTGAAGCCATCTAGGAAAGAAAATAAATTTTTTTCCTGCCAATGTGTCCAAGACCTAGTCAATGAATGGAAGGGGAAAATGGTCTTTTGGGTTGCTTTATTAAGCTCTCTATAGTCAACACATATATGCCACTTTCCATTCTTTTTTGGCACTACTACTAATAGAGAGACCCATTTGCTGTCAGATATGGGGTAGATGAAGTTTACATCTAACAATTTTTGTAGTTCGGATTTAACAATATCTTTAAGATGAGGATTTAACCTTCGTTGAGGTTTTCGAATGGGCCTGGCATCTTTCTTTGTATAAATGTGGTGCATGCATAATTGGGGATCAATCCCCTTCATGTCCGGTAATCCCATGCAAAGGCCTCTTTATATTTTCTCAGGAGTTGAACAAGCTTCTGCTCTTGGTCAACAGTCAAATTTTTGTTAATATTCAAAGTTTTTCCTAGCTCAATTTCTATGGTTTTGTTGTTATAAACAGAAGTTGTTGGTATTGATTGATCGTTAATATCTTTTAAGGGATCTCCTTCTATTTCGTTATCGAGGGCTACTTCGATCATGTGACATTTTAGATGGGATACGACATCTGGTTGGTTAATGTAAGTGTTAATGATGTCATCTTCTATTTTTCTCTTAAATTAGAGAGCATCTTCTATGGTTAGCAGTGATCTAATGTTTTCAGTTAGATATGATATAGGTTGTTTTCTGGTTTTTATTCTTGTTAAACTTGGCTGAGTTGGAGGATATAAGGCTAAATTCTTCACATTGCTTCCTCTTGCTATAGTCATGCTGGATGTTCAACAACTTGTGTAAGCATTCGTGGTTGCTAGCTAAGGTCTACCTAGAATTATGGGATGTCCATCGAGTCGGTTTCTAGGATTGATGATCAGAAAGTCTGTAGGGTGTTCCCAGGAGTCTACTGACACCATTACATCTTGTAATGTGCCTTCTAGTTTGACTACCGATTGGTTAGCCAGTTCCAACAAGGTCATGGTTGGGTCCAAGGATGTAATGCCAAGCTTTTGACAAGTTGTGGTTGTAAGAATATTGATTGCTACTCCTAAATCGGCTAATGCATTGGGGAAGGAGCATCCATTTATTTGCACAGTGACTATAGGATTTCCTGGGTCCTCATATTTTTCAGGTGTTTCTCTGCTTGATAGTAAATTAGATAAGGTACCGACTACTGGACAGTTGGGGTTGTTTTTATTTTCCTCTTTGGCTTTTTCATACACAATTCCTTAATAGTTTTTGCGTAAATTAGAATGTCCTGAATAGCCTGGAGGAGCGGTATTTTTATACACAATTTTTTAGTTCTCCCAGAAGATAAAAATTGGGGTATTCTATTGGGCGAGGTATGATTAATCTTTCTGGGAATGGTGGAGAAAAGGTGATCATTTGATCATGAGTTTTCTGTTTAACCATGTTCTCCACTTGTGGTGCCTAATGAAAGAAAACAAATAGTACAGTGCAACACGTGATTCTCTTGGATGGGAGGCTATTTATTTCATACAGGGGCCAATATGCACATTAGAAGATGCATCAGGGAAGAAGAGATCTTTGACATCCTGAAAGATTGCCACGATGGGCCTTGCGGCAGACATTTTGCAGATCACTGGACTGGTCACAAGGTATTACAGATGAGCTATTATTGGCCCACCATTTTTAAAGATGCCAAGAAGTTTGTCCAGGCATGCGACAGTTGGCAAAGAATGGGATGCCCTGGGCAATCTGATGAGATGCCCTTGCACCTGTAGATAGTCATTGAACCTTTTGAGCGATGGGCGTTAGATTTCATCGATCCAAAAAACCCATCATCTAATCAAAAGACATATATATTAGTTGCAACAGAGTATGTGACTAAATGGGTGGAGGCAGAGGCACTACCAAGGGCAACAGAGGACTCGGTAATCCACTTTATTTTCCAACTATTTTTGCGATATGGCTTGCCTAGAGAGGTAATTACTGATGGAGGACCATAATTCATAGGCCATAAGATCGCTGCAACATTAAATAATCATCATATCATACACAGAATCACGACTCCATACCTCTCACAGGAAAATGGCCAGGTAGAAAGCACTAATAAGGTAATCGAGGCAATACTAACAAAGACAATTGCATCACATAGACATGACTGGGCTACCCGATTACTCGAAGCCTTGTGGGCATACCGCAAGACATGGAGAAATACCATGGGATATTCCCCATATCAACTAGTGTTTGGCAAAGAACCTATCTTCCCAATTGAATTTGAAATCCAGACATTGAGGATAGCTCAGGAGGTAGGCTTGGACTTAAGCAAAGCACAGATTAATAGGCTACATCAAATCAATGAATTGGATGAAATCCGGCTAATAGCTCTTCAACACATTGCACTAATCCAACAACAAAGAGCGAAATGGCATCATGCCCTTATCAAAAAGAAGATATTCCACGAAGGAGATTGGGCACTCCTATATGATTCTAGGTTCCAAGATTTCCTGGGAAAACTCCAGACCAGATGGTTAGGACCTTATGAGATACAAAAGGTGCATAACAATGGCACCCTCACATTAGCCACCATTGATGGGTCTGGCTAGTCTTTTAAAGCGAATGGACATCGAGTACGACTCTATCACAAACCGCTTACCAAGGAGTCCTTTTGCCAACAATTATAGGAAGATTCCACAATACAGATTCTTACTAAGGAGGGCAACCTGTCCTTAGCTTAGACCCAGTGAATAATTCATTTGTTTTTGAAATTTGTACATAAAATTTTCTTTCTATGTTGATTGAATTTGCTTGTATAAATTGTATATAAATTCTCTTTTTTTCTACTTTTCCTTTGATGTTCCCTCTAAGGAATAGTTGTTGTTCCCTTTAAGGAATAGTTGTTGTCCCTTCTAAAGAACAACAATGATTTTATGGATTCTCGTCATGTTGTTCCCTTTAAGGAACAATTGTTGTTCCTTCCAAAGAACAGCTGTTGTTCCCTCTATGGAAGAACAATTTTGTGTACAGATTTTCGTGTTGTTCCCTTTAAGGAACAATTGTTGTTCCCTCTAAGGAACAACTGTCATTCCCTCTAAGAAATAGCAGTTCCCAATATATTTTATTTTCATGTTGTTCCCTTCAAGGAATAGTTGCTTTTCCCTCTAAGGAACAACTGCCATTCCCTCTAAGGAATAGCAGTTCCCTATATATTTGATTTTCGTACTATTCCCTTTAAGGAACAGTTGTTGTTCCCTCTAAGGAACAATTGTTGTTCCCTCTAAGGAACAACAGTTTCATTGTTATGTGTTTTCTTGTTGTTCCCTCTAAGGAAATTTGTCGTTCCCTTTAAGGAACAATAGTTTCGTATGGATTTGTTTTCCTGCTGTTCCCTTTAAGGAACGGTTGTTGTTCCCTCTAAGGAACGGTTGTTGTTCACTCTAAGGAAAAGTTGTTGTTCCCTTTAAGGAACAACTACTATTTCCTCTAAGGAACAACAATCCCATATGTATTTGTTTTTCACTGTTCCATCTAAGGAACAACTTATGTTCCCTTTAAGGAATAGATGTTGTTCCCTCTAAGGAACAACTGTTGTTCCCTCTAAGGAACAGCTATTGTTCCCTTTAAGGAACAACAATTTCGTGTATATTCTTTTTTTTGTTCCATCTAAGGAACAACTGTTGTTCCCTCTAAGGAATAGCTGTTGTTCCCTCTAAGGAACATCAATTTCGTTTGGATTTGTTCTCATTGTTCCCTCTAAGGAACATCAGTGTCGTTTGGACTTGTTTTCTCACTGTTCCCTTGAAGGAACAATTGTTGTTCCCTATAAGGAATATCGGCCGTTGTTCCCTCTAAGGAACAACAGTTTCATTTTCATCTGTTTTTCCACTATTCCATATAAGGAACAATTGTTATTCCTTTTAAGGAAAAATTGTTGCTCCCTCTAAGAAACAACAATTTCAAGTCTAATTACTTTTCTATTTTCGTTGTTCCTTATAAGGAACAACTACTGTTCCCTCTAAGGAACAATTGTTGTTCCCTCTAAGGAACAACAGTTTTAGTGTGCAATTTTTCTTCATGCTATTCCTCCTAAGGAACAGCTATTGTTCCCTATAAGGAACAACACCATCATGTATATATCCTTTTACTGTTCCCAACACGGAACAACACCATCCGCGTGTATTTTTCATTCGTTGTTCCTTACAGGGAACAGTTATTGTTCCCTTTAAGGAACAACACTCTTTGTGTGAGGTTTTCTTTAGGAAATAAACACTTTGTGAATATTATTTCACTTTTTATGACCCTCTATCAAGCACAAGGGTACAAATATATATGAAAGGATACAAATCTGAGGATTACTGGAACAAGAAAGTATTGAATATTATCATCTTTAAACAATATTGCTTTGTATTGATTGAAAAAGAATCGACACAACCATCTATATCACTTCACTGTCCTCATTTCCATTATAAATCAAAGAGATTGATTACTTGTGCCATGCTGGTTCTTCCTTAAACCCTATAATTCTCTTTGTTCATTATCATCAAATAAGGTTGAGGGCATACTTTCTTCTATTTGATATGTTTAGACTTCTTCCGCCATTCCTACTCCTAAGGAGCGTTGAGCCACCCTCTATGTATAAATAGGAAGTGTTGTTATATATATATATACTAACAATTGTATGATTTTGTTACAGATGGAGGATATGGGGTCTCATCACGAGCTAGTCTACCATGATCATAAGGAAGAAACAAAGTGGCATTCCCACTATGGCCACCACACTAGGGATATGATTCAATGGATGAATCAAGAAATAAAAAGTCCTTGCAACAAGAAGTCTCATCACAAGCTGGCCTACCCACCTTTTGCTCCTTCCTAGTGAATAGCAATGTGTTCATCTGGTCACCAAGCCAACATATTGGTCTCCACTCTGATATCATAATGCACTTTCCCTATTATACATAAAGGACCATGGTTCCAAAGGGTTAGAAAGCAACTCTGTCAAGGCTATAGATGCCTGCAGGCAATAGAAGCTCTGTTGATGGTATTGAAGTCATATTTCCAACATCAATAGTTATTATAAGTCCCTTTCCTTATTTGGTATCTTTACTATAGAGCGATTATGTTCCTAATTTATATTGAACCTTTATGCATGGATATCTTCTAAAAAAATCAATCATAATAAGCTTTAAGTGGAATGATGATGGTAAAGTATATTTTTTGTGTCAGATGTCCTTTTTCCCTTTTCAAAATCACCTCATAGCATCTCTTCACTAATTGATACATTGATTTTAGCACTCTGATATCTCTTGCGATCCTTTCATAAATAGGCGTACCTTACCATTCCCATCATCCCTGTATGTCGCCACCAACATGATTTTCCTTCATTCACTAGGTCGAAGGCGACCTATCATTTCAAAGGGGGGCGAGGGTGACTCCCAAACTACTTATGCATGTGTGTCAGTCCTTTATTTGGTTATGCTGAACTATATGACATTCCATAATAGCAAGTATTTAATGGTATTTATGCTGAAAAATATCATCCGATATAATGATCATAATGACTTGCTGTTCCATCGCTGACTCTGTCTATTGCTTTGTTACCTGTGCTAACTTATAGTGTGTAGAATTCAGGCAATATGGGAGGAAGAACAGTGCGTAGGGAGCCACTAATACTGTCTATTTCTGATGCCACCAGAGAAATTCTGATATGGTTAATAACTTATCTTCTAAAAAATGTAGAAAAAGTGAAAGAAGAGATGACATTATAGATATTGTTATCCTTGAAAAGCTTGTAGAAGTTATAATACCCACAATTTTGTGCCTTTTTGTGAAACTGGTAGGGCTCGACAAATATCACATCTCAACAATAGAAGGGTGTAAGATCACAATCAACTGTATAAATGAATGGTCTAATCGTAAATCTGAGACAACACTACAAACATAAAGTAGGTACTGCTTCATGGACCCATCCAATATGATATGGTTGGAGATGAGTGGTAAAAATTTGGAATTCTTCAATCAATTGTTGAGAAAGCAGGTTCTTTTTGTTTCTATTGTCTATGATTAATTGTGCAATTTGTTGCTTGATCTAGAAACAATTAAGTGATGAGAGCTCCATTCTTCTACGATTAATTGTGCAAGTTGTTGCTTGATCTATAAATTGTTAAGTGAAGGGAGCTTCATTCTTGTTCTCATAGTAGCTTTACGCCATGAGAACCCACTAAGGGTGAGTGGAGGTTGAAGTATTAACATGAATATCTAGGTATGCATCATTAATGTCAACACTTCACAGTTGTTTGATGTTGTTCAATAAGAAAGGCATTGACCATTTTTTCCTACAAGTCACATCATTCATTATCAAAATGACAATATCTCCAATGATAAAATTGATGTTTCTTCTTCCCTTCGCCAGTCAAACTAGGTGTTTCTTGATTGTGAGCAATAGCAAGCTAGCGTCTTTGAAGATATTTAGGAGGGATGTTCCAATAAGGAAATTGGGAAGAGTTTGAGCTTTGCATCGATGTGAGAAAGAAAACTTAAAGTATAGTTTATGCAAAAGGGTTTGTTGTGGTTGTTTAGGGAGAACAATATTATTGCGAGTGGGACCATTTCATTTTGGTATCAAAGCTATGATATGCTCCAAGAAGATATCAAATTTGAATTTTGGATGCCTTGGATGAAATATTATACTTGCGATTATGAAGTATTTAATTCAATTTTCTGAACTGTATTAGGGCTTGATTAATTCATCAACATATAGGTGTTGACATATGAGAGATTACATTTAGGTAAATGACATTTTGAACAAATGTGGAAAAGGAAAGAACTAATTGTGAAGCCCACAAAAAAGAATTAACAGTGGAGTAGGAAGAGAATCATTAAGATTTTGAACTAATTTCATAGCAAAACTAGTAAATATCTTTGTGATAAAAAAAGAAGATATGAACATGAGAAGAAAATGTTGTAGATACGTGTCCAAGAGTGTTAACACAAGCTCATCTTAACATTCTTCAAGTTGATGCCAACTACCTAATTGCTTGGTAGATTCTAAAAATGCCAGTAGTTTACTAGTTTAATTATATTCAATTTCTGGATTCATATTGGCATTGGCATTGCAGTGCCTCTCCTCCTCTCCTTGGAGTTTCCTGGATTTTGTGGTCAGCATAGTGCGTCTGGTGTGTCTGGAGGTCCATATGTTGTGTGTGTATATGAATGTGGTTTGGTCTCTGTTGTTATGTCTGTTTTCGTCATTTGTTTGGTGTGTGTCTGTCTGGTGTGCTTGTATTTTCTGAGAGGCAGAGGCGTGCTTGTGTTCCCTGAGAGGTAGAGGAAGAGGCAGAGGCAGGTAGCGAGTCAATTATTGAATCAAGACAACTCTGCCCAGGGATCACAGTTAAATGTGCATCTGTCTGACTCGATGACAGGTAAATGAGGCATTCCGGTAAATTTATTTTCAAACTCTTTGTATTTGTATGGATCACTCTTATTATGAGTTGTGGGTTGCAAACTAGATTAGCTAAATGAGAGAGGAATCAATTTGATTTTTAGAAAAATCACTGGCATAGCTCGATTCCTGTAAATAAATTGAGATGTTCAGTGTTGTTTGGTTTTTTAAATTAGATCTTCAACATCGCCAATTTGCGCATAAATGGAGAGAAACAGGGCCGGCCAATATCGCAGTTGGATCTGAGCGGTGACCATCGTCGAATAATGTCCACCGGGAGCGTTTTATTACGCAGAGCCTGTGGTTTCTTGGTTTTTTAGATCAGATCCTCTGCATCCATGGTGAGGCAGTTTCTTGGTTTTTTAACTTAGATCCTCTGTATCCATGTTTCTTGGTTTTTATTAAATTAAATGTTAGGGCATCCACGGTGAGGTGGTTTCTTGGGTTTTTAAATTAGATCATCTGAATCTGAATCCATGTTATTTGGTTTTTTTAACTTAGATCATCTGAGGCGGCATCATAAATCTCTCGTTGCACAGAAAGCGAGAGAAATCGGGCATGCCTTTCGAATATGGTCGGCGTCGAAGCATTTTTCTGGATGAGAAGTTCCTGAGAGCCTGGTGTTAAAAGATGGAGTTAACAGCGACCCTTAGCTTACCCGGTTTTGTTTTGAAGGGCGTAATTACAGCTTCGTATATGGCGCATAGGCCGGTGCTTGCTCCAGAACTGGTTTCTGCGTTGTTGCGGTGGACTTACGATGGGTTGCTCGGTCACAACATTTGTTTTACGCATCGTCTCCCATGCACCGTCTATTCTCCCAGATTATTCCTACTACCTAGGGCTTGAGCAACGTTGTAACGCTTGCAAATATCATGTCTATCAATGTGGATTCATCCCTCAGAGGTAAGCACAACATTTTCTTGACTGACTCTGTTTTAAAGTCATTGTCGATTGCATGTGTGATTAAGAGATTGTTCAGATTGAATTGAATTTCTTGTAAAGTGGGTAAGTTTCTCTGCTATCTTTCTGTCTGCTTAGTAAATAATATAAGGGATTGTTTATGCATTAGCTATTTCTAGATTAAGCATATTAAATCCGAGGTCCCCAGCAACGCTCTTCGGTGATTTATTTTATCATTCACTGATGCAGAGGCTGTTGGGTCACCTTCCACACTGATGCAGAGGCTGTTGGGTCACCCCTTTATCTTCTACAGCCCCCAGACACCCTCCATACCGGTGCAGAGGCTTAGTATCTAATCCAATCTCACCCAGGCCAACTTAGTCACCCAGGCCAACTTAGCCAGAATATAGGAGATTACATAAAACCCCAGAACTTTTTTTATTCCTAATTTGGTAAATTTTCTAAAATATTGGGCACTCTCTGTATTTAATCATTCTTAATTTTTATTTACACCGTACGGTATATTTTGCTGGCCATAAGATTTTTTAACAAAAGATTTGTTAAGGCAATTAACAATTTTTAGTCATCAGATATTGTTGTCCTTTCACTTTTGAAACAGTAAAAATAGTTGTTCACATGATTTGGGATTGTATGTTTGTTCAGATTGCAATGTATTTCTTTGAATTTCTTGTAAAAATGGGTAAGCTTCTCTCCTATCTCAGTTTTTTGGACTGAATTATTGATGCAATCTGCATTAGCTATTACATCCAAGGCCCCAGCAACGCTCTTCACTGATTTATTTCATCATTAGTGGCTTGCTCTTCAGTGATTTATTTTATCATTCGTAGCTGAACCCTAAACCTAGCTATTATCCAAAAATCTATATTCGTGGCTGAAGCCTGGACCTAGCTATTTTATCATTCATGGCTTTGCTCTTCAGTGATTTATTTTGTCATTGGTAGCTGACATCTGAACCTAGCTATTATCCAAAAATCTATATTCGTGGCTGAAGCCTGGACCTAGCTATTTTATCATTCGTGGCTTGCTCTTCACTGATTTATTTTATCATTCGTAGCTGAAGACTGAACCTAGCTATTATCCAAAAATCTATATTCTTAGCTAAAGCCCGGGAGATTGAGAATGAGTAGGTTCAGGAGGTGGGGTTGGATTCTGGAGGGTATCCCTTCCCAATGTTCAGGAATTGGGTAGTGAAACTTCACCGGTCGTGCTGCCTATTCTTTGGCTCTCTAACTATAGCTTAGATCCCTCTGCTTGTATGTCTCCAGGTGCCCTTCCATATTACTCAGATTGAATTTCTGGGTTTATATTTGGATTCAATACATTTAGTTTATATTGAACTTCTGGGTTTATATTTGGATTCAATATATTTGGTTTATGTTGAATTTCTGGATTATGTTGGATTTGTAATTTAATGGCTCAAGTTTTTTCTATAGGCACGGATTTGATTTGGGTCACCCCTTTATCCTCTCCATCTTCCCCAAGACACCCTTCATATTGATGCAGAGGCTGCTCAGTTGTTGGGTCATCCCTTTATCCTCTCTAGCTCTCCAGACACCCTCCATACAAATGCAAAGGCTCAGTATCTAATCCAATCTCACCCACGACCAAATTAAACTCACCCACGACCAAATTACCCTGTACATATGAGATTACATAAAACCCCATACCTATTTTTTAATTCATAATTTGGTAAATTTGCTCAAATACTGGGCTCTCTCTGTGTATTTAATCATTCTTAATTTGGTTGGCATTAAAATGCTTTAACAAAATATTTGTTAAGTTCATCGAAATATGTACATAAAAAAGCATTTAACAATTTTTAATGATGAGTTCCTTTCGCTTTGGAAACTTTCAACCAAGTTTTTCTGTGTGATTTTTTTTGCTGTCCCACTTTAAGTTGCAAGGGTGTGGGCTATTTTGAAATATTTCACTGTTTCCTATGAACCTGCCAATAGTACTCAATTCACTACAAATAGTAAAACGCCAGAGTCAGCTTGCCAATAATACTCAATTCACTCCAAAATAGTAAAACGCCCGAGTCTATCATTTTAACGTTGTGAATTTTCTGTATGTGGCTTTGTCTTTGGATGTGACATACTCACAAATTTCATCGATTATAACTGTTCAGATTAAATTTCTGTGTTTATATTTGGATTCTTCTCTCCAATCACCTTTACCTTTACATGTGTGGTGGAGACCTTGCCAAATAGAGTAGTGGGCTTACGGTTGGTTGTTGGGTCTCCCAATGCACTGCCCATTCTCCCGGATCATCCCTTGTACATACGTGGACATTGAATCTAAGCACAAGGAAAACAACATTTCCTTGACTGACTATTGGATTTTTTTTGGTATGCCCATTCATTTATAATTTAGAGTGATAGCTGTGATGATTATGATAACAAATAGAATTACGGAGATAGCTGTGATTATTTTGATAAGAAATCTATTTATTTTCGTATAAATAATTTGATAGTAAATCTATTTATTGTTGTATTTTTATTTCTCTTTAGTAGTCAAGAAAAATAATTATTTTCCCTTTCCAAATTCTAAAAGGCCAAACTCCATGTTTCGCTGGGACTGTTTGCATTTAATTGATTATATCTTTTAATTTGATGAATATGTGCAAATGGGTTGTAGGCTATATGATGACTTGTGTTGCATGGGCATATCAAGGTTACATTAGAACTTAGAGTAAATGGTGCAAAGGTAAATTCAAAGCTCGATATGAGCTTTCAATTTATTCACTGCCTTTCAATTATCAATTTATGTTGGTCACTTTGCCTAATGTATTAAATTTGATTCTTCATAAAGTTTTTGCTACTTTAGAGATATGGAATAGATGACCACTAAATTTTAATAATTGTTGTTGTTTTTTTGGCAGATGATAAGAAAGCACATGAAGAATGTACAAGCATGCTAGGATAGATGAAATATCTACATGTCATTATGAATTCATTATGTTATCATGACCCAAAATAAACTAGCATTCATTTATTTTTCATCTTTATTATGTAATTACTCTAAAAACACCATAATAATAAAAAGTATTGTTTTGTTTGAAAGGGCTCAAAGCCCTTTCTCATTGCTCTTGAGGATGGACCATGGCTATCCTCAAGGGTTTGTGTTCCTCTCTCCACCTTACTTTTCATTTGCTTTTATTTGTTTATTTTAGAACTAGATAGTTTTAGTTTAATAGATTGTAGATTAAAAGTATCAAATAATGCATATATATAAATAGTTACAACATGTTCATTGCAAATCTAATATTAAATCAACCTGCATTTGATTTAATCAATATAATATTTTTCCAACCATGGGTTTTTGTGATAATTGCACAATTTTTGGATGCCTATTTAGTGGTTCAATTTATTGAATGTACATTGATTGGGTGGTGTATAGTAGTTGCAAAAAAATGTTGTATGCCTATTGAGTGATTGAATTTTTGTATGATCGAGTAGTATGTTTTTATTGTATACATTTATTGATGTGTTTTGTGTATGATCAAGTTGTATGTCTTTATTGTATGTACATTGATTGGTTGGTGTATAATAATTGCAAAAAAAATTGCATTCTCACTAAGTGATTGAATTTCTATATGATCAAGTTGTATGTTTTTATTGTATACATTGATTGATGTGTTTCGTGTATGATCAAGTTGTATGTCTTTATTGTATGTACATTGATTGGTTGGTGTATAGTAATTGCAAAAAAAAGTTGTATGCCTATTGAGTGATTGAATTTCTGTATGATCGAGTTGTATGTTTTTATTGTATACATTGATTTGTGTGTTTTGTGTATGATCAAGTTGAATGTCTTTATTGTATGTACATTGATTAGTTGGTGTATAGTAATTGCAAGAAAAAATTGGATGCCTATCGAGTGATTGAATTTCTATATAATCGAGTTGTATGTTTTTATTGTATACATTGATTCATGTGTTTTGTGTATGATCAAGTTGTATGTCTTTATTGTATGTACATTGATTGGTTGATGTATAGTAATTGGAAAAAAAAATGTATGCCTATTGAATGATTGAATTTCTATATGATCGAGTTGTATGTTTTTATTGTATACATTGATTGATGTGTTTTGTGTATGATCAAGTTGTATGTCTTTATTGTATGTACATTGATTGGTTGGTGCATATTAATTGCAAAAAAAATTGTATGCTTATTGAGTGATTGAATTTATGTATGGTCGAGTTGTATGTTTTTATT
>APFE031630012.1:0-19550 GCA_000404065.3 Pinus taeda | reverse complement strand
GTAAATGTCTTTTTAATTATAATTTAGTAATAAATAATTAATTTTAAATTTGATTATAAATGCATTTCAAAAAGTTTTTGTGAAGGTTATTTTTTTTCTTAAATGAATGTATATCTTATTTAACATTCCAAATATTAATACTTTAAAGAAAACCCCATATATATATTTAGACATAATTTTTATGATGATAGAATTTTAAATGTTTGTGCTTTTATTTTATGTAATGTATGTGTTTGTTTGTTTATTCTCTTGTTTTTATATAAACTTTAGAACACGAGAAATACTTTCATTAGAATATGGTGTATGGATGACCATTCCCCAAATTAACTATTGACTTGATACAAGTCACAATTATGATGAATTTACACACAAAATATAATATCCAAGAATTACACTTCCAATTAATTGAATGTGTATTAAATTATATATGTTCAAATTAGCATTTAGTTTAAAAAAAATTTATTTATTTTTGCAAATGACCATGTTTTTTTTGTAAGTATCATTATTCAATGCATCTTTGACAATCAAATTATTTTATAAGTATTTTTAATTAATATATATTTATAATTAGTTACAAAGGGATGTTTCATGACGATTGGGTTTTAAATTTTTGTGTTTTTATTTTATGGAATGTATTCACTTATTTGTCTTTGCTCTTGTTTGTGTTTCCATGTCTACGAATTCCACAATCACTAAAAAAATTGTCTATAAACTTGATACAATTAACTTCTATGATGATTTTAAGCATGCATAGTATCCAATGCAAGAGATACACTTCAAATGAAGTGAATTCTTGCATTAACTTATCCATATTCAATTTAATAAAATTTCACTTATTTTGGTAACTAACCATCACATCATGAATGACAAAGTTTTATTTTTTGTAACAACCACTATACTATTCAATAGGTATTTGAAAAATAGATCCTTTTATAAGTATTTATAATTTTATTAATGACAGCAAAAATTACATGTTGTAGATGTTGATAATGCATTCAATCATGCCAATCAAAACTGGTGATCACAAATACCAAAAATAAAACTTCAAAATGGTGGTAAACATGTTACCCTTTTCTCCATTTATTCTTTTTAACCTTTCACCATTCTCCGTGAGAAGGAGTGGTCGTTACAAGCACTAGATGGGTCCCTTCATTCATTTTGGGATTTTCCTTATCCGAATCCGAACTTTCAAATACATGATGACATTTTGAGTCCCTTGTCTGCATTGCTACAGGGATCATCTCCTTCCTCGATGTGTGTCTTGGAGTTCCTGAAACTTCATGATTAACACTCCCCTTTTATACGTTTTCTTGTGTATTTTAGGCTTCTTCATTGGTAGGAGGATTCATTTCTTTAGCATCCTCTTCTTCCTCAGGCAACTGCTATGGGAATTTCCATCCCTTGGGTTTATTTCTTGTTTTCTTCCTCCTTTCAGGCGCATTCTTGGCATCAAGACATAAATTTTGTGGATGTCCCATTTTTTGACCTATTCAGCATCTAAATGTTGTGTACTCAAATTATAGGAACTTTGTCAAGCACTTCTTCTTGTTTTTCAAGAGAATATGATCTTACAATCCTTTGTTGAGGTCCACCTCCACACAAATTCTGGCAATTGTGTAGATTTGTTTCTCAATAATTGTGTATATTTATTTATGTATCGCCCTAATATGTTCCCAATGGATTCTATCACTTTATGGATCCATAAATGTAGTGGTTGGTTTTGCAATCTAAAGCAAACCGACATTTTAGATACTACGATTATATTGGCGTCGAAATATGGGAACCAAGGGGGTGACAAAAGTCCCTGAAAGCCCCAAAACCATGGACCATCTTACAATATATTTTCAAAATCCTCTCATGATGCAAATTTTACTATGAAAAAGCCCATGGAGGAAAGGTGAATCTCACAATTTATTGTCTAATTTGTGAATATCCAATGGAAGAGATCCACCTTTTTTGGCCAAAATTGTTGAATCTACATGGTACTGCTTGAGATTCATATGTTTTGAAAAAATAATTTGTTTATGGTAGATCTACAGTGATTACTCGGATTTGATTTAGTTTTTCCACTATGTAGGGGTTGGGTATATTGTGTGTCAGATCTGGTGTTGTTGAGGAACCAAATTTTCCTTTGAGGATATATATGAACAAAAGGCCTCCATTAACTTGCTCTTTATTTCATTTTGTTCCTTTGGGAATAATAGATCCAGACACTCCCCCTGTGATGCTTGAATTTCTTGGTCAAGGTGATCCTCCCCAAAGCCTCAAGTTTAATATGATGGCGGATGACATGAGGATGTTATCATCTTGTAACATCACATCTTCCTACATGGATTTCCCTCCAAAGACCAGACTTTGTATGAGCATAGCGATACCTAGAGTATGTATGATTTTGTTCTTTAATTGTTTGACGTGATCTATTGCCCAAACCCAAAATAATATTGATTTTCCATTTTGGTATTTGATAAAAAATTGGAAGGCTACTAGATTGAGTGCCCATACTTGACAATCACACAGATCTTTAGTCGAATCAATGGATAAGTGTGGAGATGCAAAGAGCGAGAGTGATTTCCATGGCAGTATTGACTTCATAAGTGATGGCCAGACCACCGAATCCACCCACTTTGACGGAGTAAAAATCTAAATTGGTGAAAATCAAAGTAGACTCTCTAGATCTAACACTACTCCATTTCCACAACCTAATGTGCTCAGGAGATTGAGAATATCCAGATCCAGTATCTTTAACAACATATATATGAAATAAAGTGCTAAAGGTAGACGATTCGCTTTTGTAGCCAAAATTTTTCCTTTAAATCTAACCGATATTTACCTTGTGACTAAGAGCAGACAATTGTAAGATTTCTACACTAGAGTCACCTTAATCCTACATAAGCCCATTCCCAAATCATGAATGTGATTCCCTTCACTTCCTTCTATGCCATCGTGTACATACGGGGTGAGCAAATACTTTGCATCGACGATCTAGTGAATGATACTACCAATGGCTGGGGCTATCAATCTCCATCCCTACATAAGAGACTAAAACAAGTATTTACTCCATTGAAAAAATCCATTATTAGACCCGTGAGTAGTGAGATCATGCCCTAGCAATGACATGAAAGGTGGATTTGATGTCTAAAGAATCATGAGTACATAAGGAAAGGGAAAACAATGGGAAATCCTAGCCATCGACCGAGCTCGTCATCTTGACACAGTTCCCTATCAGTATTTAATTTGTTTTTTAATTAATATATTCTTGTCTCACATTTTAACCAATTTTTTTTATTTAATTCAATGGTTGTAAGTTCATAATTAGTGTATTAGTTAGGTAATGTTTTATGTTACAAAATGGGTGGAGTTTATAACTTGTTAAATCTATTTAGTACAAAATCAAAATTTCACAAATATTTTTAGTCAATAAACTTTATAGATACAAATGACCATGACAATACCATAAGTAACAATGACTATGGATTTTACTTGTAAGAATCATCACCAGTTTTTGTATGTTTGAAAATCACAAGTTTTCGTGATTTCTTTTAGTCAATATATACTTTTCAGCAATACAAATAATCACAACATCAGAAGTGACTATGAGCATGAATATTTTTTTAACCATGATCATTCAATGTAAAACTAAAAATATATCGAATGGCCCTCATGGCAATGATAAATACGAACAAAATAAAGATGAAATATAAAAATTAATTTACATATTGATGTTTTCTGATGATAGAATTTTAAATTATGTGGTTTTATTTTATGATATGTATTTGTTTGTTGTGCTTTTGTTTGCTTGTGGTTGTTTGTTTGTCTATAATATATTTACACATGTAATATCATATACAATAATTACTTTTAGATGAGTAGAAGTTGCATATTAACTTTTTAATCTTTAAAATCTTATTTTTTTAATATTTAAAATCTTGATGTTTTATGATGATAGAATTTTAGATGTTTCTGTTTTTATTTTATGAAATGTATGTGCCTGCTTGTTTATGTTCTTTTTTGTGTAAAATTTTAGAACACAAGGCTTTCATTAGAATATCCCGTATGGAAGGTCATTACGCAAATTGTCTATGGACTTGATACCTTTATGATGATTTTACACACATAAAATAAAATATGCAAGAATTACGGTCCCAATTAATTGAATGTGTATTAAACTATATATGTTGAAATTAGCACTTAGTTTAAAAAAATTTCATTTATTTTTCCAAATGACCATAACATCATGAATGGCTATGGATTTTTTGTAAGTATCACTATTCAATGCATCTTTGAAAAGTATTTTTAATCAATATATAATGATAATTACTTACAAATCCATCTTTTATGATGGTAAAATTTCAGATGTTTGTGTTTTTATTTTATGTAATGTATTGATTTGTTTGTTTTTGTTTGTATGTCTAATAAATTCTTGAAGACAATAAAACTTTTGTTAGAATAACACAATACAAATAATTTATATCATGATTTTAAGAATGCATAGTATCCAATGAAAGAATTACACTTCAAATGAATTGAATTTTTGCATAGCTTATCTATGCTCAGTTTAATAAAAGTTTACTTATTTTGGTAAATGACCATGACATGATGGATGAAAATGTATTTTTTGTTTTAACCACCACTACTCAATGTGTGTATTTTAAAATGACAATTATTTTTAATTAATATATTCTTATAATTAATTACAATTTTATGTTTTGTCATAGAATTTCAAATGTTTGTGATTATAGTTTATTTTGTCTATGTGTTTGTATTTGTACATATATAATCATTTAAACCATACAAAAATATCGTATATAACAATTACACTTTCAACGAATTGAATTTGAGTATCAACTTATTTTATGTGCAAATCTATGTGCGAATTGATATTCAATTTAATAGCATCCCATTTATTTCTACAAATTATCATAACATCTATTAATTAACATATATTTCAAATAAAAGAAATAAGTATATTATCACAAATCATTATTATGATAAACTTTTTGCAAGCACAACTACTCAATACATTTAAAAAAATATACCAAAAAACATTTATCATAATTTGCAAGAATTGTGTACTTTAGAAATTAATTAGCTTGAAATTGATGCTTTATAATGATAGCATTTTAAAATGTGTTCTTTATTTTTTAGTATAGGTTTACTTATTGTGTTCTTTCTTTCTTTTTTGTGTCATGATTTTATGCAAATGATACTGAAATCTAAGTTCGTATGGTCAAGCTATTTGTGGTCAAAGTTTTTGTCAAACTTAACCAAGTGGCCAAGTTTTACGATGCGAGAAATCCACGGAGACCCTATGCATAGAATTCGTCCATCAGGGCGAGAAAATCTGTAGGATGGTTAATTTGTCCAATTATCCTTATTTTCAAAAAAATTTAAAAATGACCATGTTTGTTTAAAAAGAAACTATTAAAAGTGGCAGGTGATCAAAGCCCGCCCACCTGACCGAAGAACATTGTTATGTTTTTAAAAAACCCAAAAAAGGGTTAGCGGGTCACCACCCGCACTGAAACCGACCATATAAAAGCATATTATATGTATTGGGTGGCCTGAACGCTGGGGGACCTGACACCACCTTCATAAAGATTACACATGGCACAGTTTGGAGCCGGCGAGGCTTCAATCGGGCTAGCCTGCCTCTTGGATGCCTCCACATTTCAAAATATATGAGGTAGTTCTAATGGACCCAACTGCATGCCATAAAAAAACATGACTACAAAACTGTATATATTATGTGGGGTGTAGTGAAGTTTGAACAGCCAACCACTCTCACCATTAACGACTCTCCCACTGTTAGGCCAAACAATAAAATTTGTTTAATCCACCCATAAACTTACATATAAGCCTGAACTTTATACTCGAAGGAGCCATGAGAGGACAAAGTGTGTGGAACCTTGAATGTGGAGGATCCTAAGATGCTTAAAAGTTTCCCTTAAGGCCTAGAGGTGCCAGTGACTGAATTCAACAAGAGGATAGTCATTTTTTCAAGTTTTCTTACTTGGAGTCCATCCATGAAGACAAAATATTCATTTGAGCAACATAGATGTATATTCCCAGTGACAAAGAATCTTTGGAGAATCTTGTGGAGACTTAAAGATTCCCTTGGAGGCTGATTTTTTACCGAGGCAGAATGTTGTAAACCTTATAGTCATTTGTCACAAAATTTCACAAGGAGCCCATTAGTGTGCTCCAACTCTTCATATGAGTAGCAGATTTCCTGACCATCTCCAGGAATGAATCTCTAGGGGAATCTTCAAGATTCCCAAGGGTCCAAAATTTGACGGTGTCAGAATTAGACAAATTTAAATTTCATTTTACACCACTCATCGCTAGGAATTAAATGGTGTAGCCCATTTCAGCAGCTGAGGTTTTAATTTTTTGGCAATCTTCAAAAGTGGAGGTATATGATGTAGTCATGTTATGTCTTCCTTCATGATTTTCTAAGATGATGTCTTTATTGTTGAGATCTTTGATTATCAATATGTTGAGGGATACTTGTTGCCACATTATGTGAACTTTTTTTAGCTTCTCATGCTGAAGGAGGACCCATTTGAGTGAGGGTTCTTGTAGGGAGAAAATCTCGTGGAGAGACACACCACTCGGTTTAAATGTATTTTTCCTTGTAATGATAAAGAATGTACTATGTAGTCATGGTCATCTTGCAGCATGAATGAAGTGACCTCCACTCTCTTGACACTGGGCCCAAAGAAGTAACCCACGATGGGTGAACTCCATTATCAATGCATTTTTGCTCATTGATTTGATGGTTGTTTTTATGTTTCATATTCTTTACAATATGAAGAAGTGGTATATCATGCTCTTTTAAATGCAATTATGCTAGCATCACAGAAGTAAAAGATCTTGGATAATTCTAGAAGCATACTATGGTATATCCTTTGCATTTTATTTTTTTTAATAATTTCACCATCATATTTTACATTGAGTTGAAGAGAATCTATTCAAATTTGTTAAAACGACTTTTACTTACAAGGTATGGTAATCATATGTATATTTTTTGTGTTTTCTTCATAATTAGTTGTTATCATCTTTAGATGCATCCTTTATTTTCTTATTTTAGGTTCTTTTTTATTCTTGAGTGGTTTTCCTTAGTAGTCTATCCTCTTTTTTCAAAACAAGAACAAAATCATTTTTTCTCTTGAAATAGAAAAAATGATTACATGCTTAGCCCTTCAGCTATGCCCAATGGGAAATTCAAACAAATATGGATCTAATAAAAAATATGCCTTAGTATGTATTATCCTATGGTACTTTTTTTAATTTTTGGTTGTTTAAAATAGCCAAATGAGTAGTAATTTTTGGTAAAATATGACTAAATTAGTTTTCATGAAAATTTTGCAATACATGAAACGGTTACATATTTAGAACTTTGGCTATGCGTGATGGAAACTTCAAAACTAAGAAAAAATATGAAAAAGAGAGACCTTGGTATGCCTTACTCAATGGTACAAAGTTTTAGTTTTTATTGTGTTTGGAGTATGATTATTTAGTAAAATATCCTTTAGTTATTTTCCATGAACTTAGTATCTTTTGGAACTTTGTAGATTGTCAAACATTTTTTATTAGATTTAACTTTAACATTGGTGTTGGAAATGAATTTTATTTGTAGTTATAGGGATAGATAAGGAAATGTTATCGCTTACTTCTATGAATTTCTTTATTGCAACTATTGTTTGACTTTGTCATGGATTTTTTTAGGTTAGGTTTTTTTTTAATCATTAGTTTTGTAACGAGTAGATATATGTGAAGACATTTTTTGGAAAGAGTTAGGGATTTAATTGACAATGATTGACAATGTGAAAGTCAAGATTCAACATTAAAATTTGTTAGAAAGAAATTGGAGGATGGATGGGTTTTAATTGGTTAGCCATCCAAAATCATTTCATTCTTTATTTTCTACCTTGTCTTAGAGGTGGGTTACAAAGTTTATTGATATTTTGAGTAGAAAAACTATTATTTTGAGGTGGAGAGTTGATACACCATTGATAATGTCAAGGAAAATATTTGACATGACAGAATACATTTTACGTAGTGATGTTTAATCATTCTAGCAAGAAACTAGAGGATGGTTGTCTCTCAGGTCATTATAACATCTAAAATTAATCAACTCTTCACTTGGTTTTGTGTTTGAGAGAAATTTTCATGAGATCATCAAAGATTTCTCTTTGTTAGAAATCAATGATACGATGATAGAATTGTGGCCAATTATAATATTTAGAACAACCTATTCTACTTCTTTTCCTTCACCTTAAAGGGGTTAAGTAGCAAAACAATGTTTAATCTATTTCATTCCCATGTGAGGACACCAATCTTACGTAAGCACCAAATTACATTAATTGTTGGCTCCAACATGAACCGAGCCTTCAATACACCAAAAAATGGACTTCAAATCAAGCCTAAACTAAATCTTCAAAGGAAAAACTCAACCCTAAACTTGGCCTTCAAACAATAGAGCATATCCTCTGAAACTCATATTTCAAACCACATAACTCATTCCTTTAAACTTGTCTTTAAAAACTAAAATATTGAAAACTAAAATTTGTTAGAAAGCAATTGGAGGATGGATGGGCCTTAATTTATTAACCATCCAAAGCCATTTTATGTTTTATATTCTACCTCATCTTAGAGGTGGTTTACAAATATTTAGTGAGATTTTGAGTAGAAAAACCAAGGTGGAGCTCAGACACCACTGATAATGTCAAGAAAAATACTTAACATGAGGGAATACATTTTTCCTAGTGATGTTTAATATTTCTAACAAACAACTAGAGGATGGTCATCTCTTAGGTCATTATATAATCTAAAATTAATCAACTCTTGACTTCATTTTGTGTTTGAGAGATATTTTCCTGAGATCATCAAAGATTTATCTTTGTTAGAAGAAGTGATAAGATGATAGAATTGAGGCCAATAATAATATTTAGAGAAATCTATTCTACTTCCTTTCTTTCATCTGTAATGGGTTAAGAGGCGAAACAATGTTTAATCTATTTCAATCTCTTGTGAGGACACCAATCCTCTATAAGCACGAAATTACAATAATTGTTGGCTCCAACATGAATTGAGAATTCAATACACTAGAACATGGACTTCAAATCAAGCCCAAACTAGATGTTCAAAGACAAAACTAAACCATGAACTTGGCCTTCAAACAATAGAGCATGTCCTCTGAAACTCAACTTTCAAACCACATAAGTCACTCCGTCAAACTCATCTTTCAAAATAACAATATTCATCCCTAAAAAAAGGAGCTCAAACATTCAAAAAACCTTCCCCAAGATCAATGCAAAAACACCTTCAAAATAATGTTCCAAATACCTTCCATAGAAAACTGCATGAACAAAGATTCACTTCATTTCTTCTTAGTTCATGAGGTATGAATTTCGGACCCACTCCCTGGCTCTCCTAAAACAATAACAAAATAATTTAGTCGGGTGGTTAGAGATGCTCCTTCTCACATATATTTATGTGTTTTTGGATGTTGGGTTAGGGATATCTTGTTGTAATGTACAATGAATATTAAAACATTCATTTCTCCTAAACCGTGAGGATTTATATAAAGTTTCATATACTATTGGAAATGTATTGGAATAAGATATCTAACCATATACCTTATGCTACCATTTGATCTAGGTAATTGGATAAAATATGCCTTCAAATATAGGGTGTCCAAATGGGGCCTACTTCTACTTTGGTTGGGTCATATCTAAAAACATTTGATATCTCTTCATTCCTATGGAATTAGAGGGAGTGCCATACAACATTGGTAATGTATCATAATATGTTATTTGACTATTTAAATTCCTCTTTCGCTTGAATAACCCTTGACGTCAATAACGACCACTTTCAACACTCACAACGTCTAAGCTAAGAAAAATAAGAATCTTGTGTTCTACATGCATTCTGATGTCTGTATGAGTGAGGTTGTAATAAGTCTAGTTTGTTGGTGTTTGGATTAAAAATACATATTAGATTAAATTTCAAATTTCAGTGGAATAGGACTATCGTTGTTCATGTTCCAGTACTATTTCTTCCATTTGGATGCTTCCTCTTGATGGGGATTATATTTGTTATAATTCTACACCCCCATTACAAGAAACTTGTCTACCATAACACATAGAACAATCTTATTTATCATGATTTGGGCTTGATTCCCTCAATTAAAAGTTAAAATACCTTATTTTCACTATGATATGTGATTGGAACTGTCGGCTATCGAAAATGTTCACTACACAGTGCAATCGTTTCTCTCGATTTTACATTTCCACGTTAAGAATTGAAACCATTGAATCATTTTCATATGAAAATTCATTGGGAGGTTTTTTGACCACCATTTTGAAGGTCCCGGTGGTGGAAAGGTTGATGATCGGTGTGGGGTTGACTCTCACGGACCCGTTGTTGACTGCATAAACCACTACATATTTTTCTTGGTGCTAACCAATTTTTTTGGAAAATGTAACTTATACATCGTCCCACTGTTATGACTTCTAGTTTTTGTATAACACGTGTGTCATTAAACTCTTTTCATTCATGGTGTATTTTGGGGCCGACCGTTGACCGTCCCGTGCACGCTGAACCCCTCTCGTCCTTGTGTGATGTTACATTTTGTGGTTGATTGAGACAATAACCATAAAAGCTGGGTAGGGCCTTTCATATTGACCAACCAAAAAAATTTGAACCGCTTGGTCATATACCTAATTGGTCATTCGATGGGTGCCATGTGGCTTTGCCTGATTATGCCATATGGTCACCTGCCATTGGACCACAAAGCACAATCACCTGCACACATCACAACCTCTGTCTCTACTTGATTCAAATCTCTTCAGTTACCAAAATTAACCAAAATATTTTATTTCCATGTTGTCAGCAGAATTGCATTCAAAAGACTAAATATGTTAAACGACTATAAAATTTTCCACTTGTTGACACCATCTGTTATGAAACCAGCTAACAAAAAGATAGAAAATATAGATTAACATCTTATAAATAACCCTCTTCAAGAAGGCAACCTACTTTACATTACAAAAATGAACAATTCTTAGATGATACAAATGAAAAGACCTCCTTACTATATATAGGAGTCTAAGGGTTCATAGTATAATTAGAGCTGACATACTAATAATAATGTAAGGGCACAATAATAACAATAGCAGGCTTTTATGGGGCACAATAATAACAATATGGGGACTACATGGGAACAACAATATAATAATGCGGTTGTACTAATAACAATAAGGGGTTACACTAGTAGTATAGGGACCTAACATGCCCCTCCCCTTCAAAAAGTGTTGTCCTCAATGCTTGAGTAGTTCTTGATGCTTATATATAAAATGCTTTCCCTCCCATGTGAAATATTTAGCGGGTAAGTCCTTCCACTTGATCAGAGACTCTAAAATTGATCGATTTCGTAGCTGTCAAGTTCTTTTTCCTGTGACTGCTCTAGGTTTCAATATGATTTTTCCTTCCTCGTCAAGTTCTGGCAATATGGTTTTAACTGGAATATTCTACAACTTTTAAATGAGTGGCCACACTTCTTTGTCCTTCTTCCATTCATTCCTTGTTTCTTTTATACAATCTGGTTGTTTAATAGAAATGGAGCACAACAATGCTTCCAAATCCTCATCCTTTCTTGAGAGTGCATATGCCACAACATTTTGCTTCCCTTTTGTGTAGATGATTTCAAAGTCATAACCCAACATCTTTGTGACACATTTTTGTTACTCTTCAGAGGATAATATTTGTTCTAAAAGGTATTTAATACTATCATGATCTGTTTTTATCTTGAAGTGTCTTCCAATTAGGTAAGGTCGTCATTTCTTAAGTGCGTGTAGTATTGCCAATGTTTCCTTCTCATAAATAGCTTTCTTAAGGGACATTTGTTTGTATGTATGTAACCATAAAAATACCCAATCACCTGCATCAAAACTTGTTTCATTGTGATGTTGATTTTCCTGTTGTTTCATTCGATTCTGCACCAAAGTGGCGTTATCCTTTAAAAGTTGGAGAACTTGTTGTTGATGGTCAATGTAATCTTTCACTGCTTGAATCTTTTTCTTCTTGATAGTTCCTTCTATATTGAGTGTTTTAGGAGTGGTAATTTCTTCTAGTGCATTACGATATATGGTTAGATTCATTTCTTCATGCTCTATGTGATCTTTCGCTTCTTGAACATATTTTTTCTTGATATGTCCTTCTATATTGATAGATTGAGGAGTGGTAACTCCTACCATTGCATTACATGATGTGGTTGCATCCATTTCTTCTTTCTTGATGTGGTATTTCACTTATTGAACCTTTTTCTTCTTGATATGTCCTTCTATATTAAGATTTTGAGGAGTAGCAATTATTTCCAATGCTTTACAAGATGTGATCAGATTCATTTCTTCTTTCTCTAGGGTTAGTTCCTAGTGTATATACTCTCCTTTTGAATTTTATTGATCCTTTTCTTCCTCCTCCCCACAATCAATTTAAAATAATTTCTTCTCAGCACAGTTATGACCTTTAATTATTTTTTATCACAATTGTAAGAGAGCCCTTTTTCGTTTTTTTCTTCCAATTGTTGTTGTGTAACCCTAGTAGGTTGTGGAAGTCTAGGAGAAACAAAACATACATCTTTATAGTTGTGAGGGATAGACTTCCTTGTTGTCAATAATTTTTCTTCCCACTTTGTAAAAAATCCCTTTTTCTCTTTTTCCTTCCAATTGTTGTGGTGTTGCTCTAAAGAAGGTGTTGGTATTTGTATCCTCATAATGTGCTATAATTTCCTCTGTGAAAATTGACCATGTAACAAGTGGTTTAGGAGAACAAAGCCCTTTATGCCATAAAAATTGATCTTTTTCTAAATATGAAGACGCAATACATACCTTTTGTAATATTGGTACACCATGTAGATCAAAATATTTCTCCATCTATAGTATCCAATTTACCAGATCCTTTCCATCAAACTTCCTCATCTTGATTTTTCTTTATTTTAGGAGCCCGATCTTGAAATGACTGTAACTCTCTAATTTCAGATCTCCAAGTTCTGAAATTTCTTCTTGCGGTATCCCTCTGAGTTCTCTTTCTAACCCCGCAAGTCTGACTAGAATTTGAATATCCAAGAAAGAGTTATGTCAAAATCTCCCACGGTGACCAGATTATAGACTAGTTCAATAGAGCGAGCTTGTATGACCTGCCATGTCTCACTGTTTCGACCTTAGTACCTGAAATTGATATAAAGAAAACTACAGGAAGCCCTATTTCCAGAACTTCTTAGACAATTTCAATCTGATGCTCAGAACAAACTTTATGAAAATTTTCCCCTGATCACTTGTTTGGAATGTAACTCGGGACTCTACAAAAACCTTAACTTCCTCGACTTATATCTCGTAAAATAAAGTGAGACAATATTTGAAATTTAGACACGTGATTTAGGGAAATTTATTCTCAAATGAATCTTTTTTGGAGATTATGTAACATCGTAGAAAATAAGTTATAGAAAAAATTCCATGCTGACCTATTTTGGAGTAGCAAAACCCTATAATCCAAAGTTCTGATACCAAATGTTATGAAACCAATGCACAAAAAGATAGAAGAGATAGATGAACACCTTATAAATAAACCTCTTCTTGGGGGCAACCTCCTTTACATTACACAAATGAACAATTCTTAGATGACACAAATGACAAGACCTCCCTTCTATATATAGGAGTCTAGGGGGTCCTAATATAATTAGAGCCAAGGTAACAATAATAATGTAAGGGTATAATAATAACAATAGTGGGATTTTATGGGGCACAATAATAGCAATATGGAGACTACATGAGCAGAACAATATAATAAGGGGGTTGTACTAATAAAGATAATGGATTGCACTAGTAGCATAGGGACATAACACCATCAAATTTTGGACCCTTGGCCATCTTGAAGATTCCCTCAATGGTTTCTTCCCGAAGATGGCCGAAAAATATGTTGCTCGGATGCACATTCAAAGCATGTTATTCTGTTCACTCTGAAATTATATGAAAAATGACTAGAAAGTGGGCATGATTCTGACATTTTCAAAAAACATTGCCATGGGAATCTTTTAGATTCCATAAGATTATCCAAAGATTCCTTGATGCTAGACACCTGAATTTTTGCTGCTTAGATGGATATTATGATTTTTCAATTTGATTCCTGGTGATAAAATGTGAAAAATTTTCTATAAGCCTGTCAAATTCTCAAAATAGCCTCTTTGGCCCTCTAAGGGAATCTTTTTGGCATTAATTGATTCCTCTGCTTTGGGTTCCACACGCATATTTGCTCATGGTTCCACTATGTTCATGGTTTTGTTGCTTAGCATTCTGCACTCTGTGTTATGTACCTAGGGGGGGTAATATGGGGTACCGAGGGAGGTACCCAAGGTAATAATGTAATAATGGGATGCGCCATAGTAATAAATAAGGTGGTTAACCCATGCCATGAAAGGGACCACAAGTAGTTAATAATAATGTAATGGGCCCATGGTATTAGTTGATGGTATGAGGGAACCATGGTAATGACCCATGGTATTGTATGTATGAGGCCTATATAGAGGCTAGAGACTCCACATTGAGATATATGAAGAGAAGTATTCTTGTATGAACAAGCATATGGCTAGTGGAGTGTTCTCCTTCCTTAAGGAGTGATTGTATGGTGTTGCCCTACCTTAAGGGTTTGATAATAAAGAAGCATTTCTATCTATTTCTATCTTGTTATTTATTGGGTTATTTCTATTATCTTATACTTTTGGATAAGAGCTACAACAAGTGGTATCAGAGCTACAACACTCTGCCTCTGCTCTGATCCATCACATTTCCCCCATTGAATTGAAAGGTCGAGTTTATATATTTGTTTTGAGGGTGGAGTTACCAACAAGCGTCATTGGTAAGTTGGTTAAGGTGATAAGAATAGAGGCGGGGAGCTCAGGGGTTCCATCCCCGTCGACACCCCACCTTGGCGAGTATTCGTTATATTGAAATGTTTATGGTTTAATATTGTTGATTGCCTTGTTTTAGGGAGCCCTAGAGGTAGATCGGCAAGGTTCGAGCCCCATCGCTCTCATAGTGCTCGATACTTGGCATCATTTGGTTAGTGGGGGTAGGTTTGGCGGTGGCGGCCCACCCACCACTACTTTTGAATATATATATTGTTTAGAACTTTCACCAAGGGTGGCATTGTTTGACCCCCTGCCACCCCATACTTAATAAATTTTGGTATGATATGAGAGGTGGGGTGGGTGGGTCTAGAAGGCCCACATGCTGACCCCCGCCACCCAATTTTTTCAATAATTTTTTTTAAAAGAAAATTGGATCTTTTTAACTTTGTTGAGAATAAGGTGTTTTGGGAAAATTAACCATTTGATAAATTCATTGATTCTCAATGGTCATATTCCGTGCATTGAGCTCCTATTAATTTGTTGCCTCCTTACACCTACTACGTGGCCAAGATTGTCCTGAACAATGACCGTGAATATTTTGAGCTTATGAACTAAGATTTGAGTGACATTCGCACTATTGGAATCAAGGTGATGAACACTATAATCTGGTCCTTATGTCACTCCAATATGACGACTTTGATTTTTGAGCTATTCATAGCCACTTTTGAATTCTGAATGTGTCTTGAGCAACCTAGATCATTCCTCCCACCTGAGGAGATTTTTTTCCTCGAAAAGCATGAACATAATCTACAACCATTGTGTTACATTATATGCACCACAAGTGTCCTAATAGGTCAGCATTCCTTCTGCTTCACCATTTTCCTTTGAAGCCATAAGTGATGAATCGACACCTGCATCCTCTGCAAACATGCATTATGTCTTTGCAAATTACATGCTCAATTACATGACCAACAATGACCCAAGCATCCCCATCCTTTCCAAGAGTCTACAAGACACACTCTTTGGTCAAATTTACATCAGAATAGAAATCAGTCCCCAACCATCATTAAAAGGAAAAAAATTCATCGTCACTTTAATATGTGACAGAAATCACAATCATTTTTCAATTTAAATTGAAACACGGGATTTCCAAAAATGAGGCCATGAGAAGCTACGATTTCTAGAAAAATAATCTTTGACTCATGAAAGTGAATGGGTCATCATCCTGGACCTGATTCACTTGTTGAAAAACATTTCAAATGGTTCTTGTATGGGAACTTTGTCCTTGAGACATTTCTCTATATGGAGCCTCCAACATGTGGCTCTTTGATTACCACCATTGTTGCAATGATTGCAAAAATTATTCTTCCTCCAAACCATCTTAACATTCTATCCATGATGGGGAGAAGGCCTTCCACGCCTCATCCACTTTCTTGTTTCCATCCACTTCCAGGACTCAACAACCACATGGTTATGTAGACGAAAATCTCAACTGTTGAAATGGACACAAATGCTAAATTTGTGGCACAAAATTGTGTCAAATGACTATAAACTTTGCCCCTTATTGACACTTTCAAGTTATGGACCCTCGGGCATCTTAGAGATTCCCTCAAAGATTCCTTCATGAAGATGGCAAAAAATTTAATTTCTCGGATGAAGATTCTGAGCACACAATTTCACTCCCTGCAAAATTATGTAAAAAAATGACTATAAAGTGGACGTCATTCCGACACTATAAAAAATTAGCCTCCAAGGGAATCTTTTAGATTCCACAAGATTCCCCAAAGATTCCTTGCTCCTAGACACTTGAATTTCTTCTCCTCAAATGGATATTCTAACTTCATGGTTGGAATACTGGCAAGAAAACATGCAAAATGATTATAGGCTTGTCACATTCTGACACTAGCATCTCTGGCCTCTAAGGTAATATTTTTGGCATCAACTAATTCCTCCGCTCTAGGTTCCACAGCCAAATTCACTCATCGTTTCACTATGACCATGGTTCCATCACTTAGTGATACGCCCTCAACCTCAGCTCTGATCTGCCGCATTTCCTCCATCGAATGTGAAGGTCGAGTTTATATATTTGTTTTTGAGGGTGAAGCTACCAACGATCATCATTTTCAAGTTGGTTAAGGTGCTATGAATAGAGGCAGGGAGGTCGGGGGTTATAACCCCTCTGATCCACCACCTTGCTGCGTATTTGGTATATTGAAATATTGGCAATCTAATTTTTGTTGGTTGTTTTGTTTAAGGGCATCCAAGAGGCGGTTTGATCGAGCACATTTGAGCCCTACCACCCTCATAGTGCTCGACAATTGGCATATTTTACTGATTGGAACTTTGATAGAAGGTGGGAGGGTTTGATTTCTTCCCACCCAAACCTTAATACAATTTGATGTGATATGACCGATGGGGTGGGCGAGTCTGGTGGGCCTAACCTTCTCCACATATATTTTCAAAAAAATTTGTTTTCTTAAAACAAATTGGCTCCTTTAACTTTGTCAAGAATAATTGTTATTGGAAAAAATAACCATTCAACAAATTCATTAATTCCCGATGGTCAGATTCCATCCATCGGGTTCTTGTGAAGTTGTTGCCTCCTTAAATCTACCACTTGGTCAAGTTTTACCAAAACATTGATTTCAAATATCTGATGTAGACGAACTCAAATTCGAGTGCTATTCATGCCATTAAACTCCGGGCGACGAAATCTATGATTTTATCATGTTTTCACTTCAATCCAAGGAATTTCATTTTTAAGCTATTCCAAGTGACTTCTAAATTTTAAATGTCTCTAGAGAAGGTGGATCACTCCCATATCAGCTACTCATCGCCTTGCTATGTTAGTGCCTAGTTAGCACCCATCTATTTCCCATCACTGTATCATCATCCATATCAGTGCCTAGTTGGGTTTCCAGGTTAGTGTACAATCTATCACATCAACTCAATCTCTATGTCAATGCCTAATTGGGTTTCCATGTCAGTGTATAGTATGCCACATCAATAGCTAGTTGCCCTGCCATGTCGTCTTGCTGATATCATCTCCTGCAACGTTATCCTTCCATGTCACCTGTATGGATTTCCATGTTGTAGTCAAACTTTGACTTTGAATTTTTAATTTTTTTCCCAAAATATTTGACTATCAATAACTTCCGCATACGAGATCAAATTGAGCTGTCGTTCACATCATTGGAATCAAGATGACGAGTTCTTTGATTTGATGCCAGTTTCAAAATAATTTTAGCACTTTGATTACTGAGCCACTAGGGATCCATTTTGATTATTTCTCCCCACTAAGGAGCTTTTGTTCATGTAAATCATAAACATGGTTACAATCTCCATCCGTATAACATATGCCTCTGAGAGTCCACCTTCCCTTTCCTTCACCATTGTACTTTGGAAATTGGAATTATGAAATCAATACCTGTAGCCATATGAAAAATTGTAGCTATAGATACATGTCAACTAATAGGACCCAAAAAATCCATATTTTCCAAGAGTTTATAACACACTCATGGTCAAGTTTACATTGATTTACAACATAAATCATATCCCATGCTATCTAGCTAAAACGCCTAAATATCACTATGTTGCATACACAAGTGATGTTACAAATTCATCACTTTTACAAATAATTTCGGAACATGCGATTTACAATGGTGGCCTTGACAAGCTACTTAAAAAGGTTTCCAATTTGGGTTGTAGCTTCTTGGGGTACATATTTGAGTGGATATCTCAACACATGGCTCTATGATGCCCATCCTTGTTACAAAGCTTGCATTGGATCTTATTTATAAATAATTTCTCGGCATTCCTTTTCCCTTAATGTGGAAAAGGGTCTTCATGTCTTGGCTCCTTCCCAGTTTCCATTATTTTCGAACACTTGGAAGCAATATGATTATTCAAACCACAAAATTTACATGGTTTTTGATGCCATAATTTCTTCCTAAAATTTCTAGTTTGTTCATAATTGAATGGAACTCTACAATGCATATGTGGATCATACCCTGTTTGTTCATAATTGAGAGGAACTCTAAAATACATATGTTGATCATACCTTTTAGGCTCTTCCTTGCTGTAATTCTGAGAAATATATTTTGACCATTTTCTTCTCCTAGATCTCTTGTTGGAGGTATCATTCCTACAAAATGGTGTGCCACCCTTCCTCTTAGTTGGTATTGGATATGTCTTAAATTATTTTTACCCTTTAATTTATATTTGTTTTTAATTTAATAAATTAATTTTCAAAACAAACACAATTCTTTTTAAAAATATACAACTTTCTCTTTTGAACATGCTAAAGATGTCGTTTTAGAGGTGCCTATGTTTCCTCTAATTACAAAACTAAATTGTAATAAGCCTTGATAAATTTATATTATGACCTTTTTAATTTAATATTAAGTTTCCCCTAACAAGGCAAAGTGGGTGAAGTGATGTGACATATGACAGTGTAAATATCCATTTTTATTAATATAAAAGAAAATTTGGCTTTTTGTGTTATGATTCTTGAAAAAATATTAAAGGCTTTCATGTGATATTATATTTCTAATTCACACGAAATGCATTACGCCAAAGAAGAGTCATGGTGAAATCACTTAAAAATATTCTTGGAGATAAAAGGGGTCTGATAAAATATAAA
>APFE031630010.1:21513-38711 GCA_000404065.3 Pinus taeda | reverse complement strand
GAAAATGAAGATGAAATCTATGTCAAATCTAGCTAAAAATAAAAAACTAAGCAATGTGAAACTGAAGTAAATCTACATAAAAGAAAGACTAGTCACAAATACTTTAACTTCTTCTTAACCTCTTGTCTTTTAACTGAATATATCATGTGAGAAATAGTTAAAAATAAGCCAAGCAATTGTGAGTTCTTGAGCAACTAAACCAAGCTATGCTAAGTGATATTTTGGTTCTCAATGAAGATATTAAATTATGGAGAAGAAACCATCAATAGGTAAACAACTTGATGTCTAAAAGCAGAAAGCAACTATGCAAATTAAAGAAATGATAGTAAGGAAATAAAGGCTGCAAAACAAGGAAGGTCAACAACATAGACAAGATGATCACAAGTGTCACTAATTGTGAAAAAGGAAAGAAAGAAACTGTCCCGGGCATGCCTAAGAAACCTGCATAACACACTGATCAGTCACGGAAAAGTGCAGAAATATAAATAAGCAGAATTCAAAATTTATATACAGCTATTGTACATGATCAAAACACAGCAATCAAAGGCATTCTGTACAAATATTATACATAAAATGAAAAAAAGAAATGCAGGAAATTAAAGAGTACTATACAGGCCTTCAGTAAACAGGGGCCCTCTGCCTACTCCAGCCGGCTCAATGATCAGTGACACACTCAAATGGAAAACAATCTTCTCATATATTATGTATCAAAATAGAAAGTACAGTGGGGAGTTCAAAATTACATATTAGCGGCTAACTATCCAGCATTCAAAGACGCTTTATTTATAACAGAGGAAAGCAAACTAACTTAACGAAAACTAAGCTATTCAAGCAGATGTGTAAAAACACGTAATCTTGCTGCGTCCTCGGATTTAGGCAATGGCCGTTGTGGGCATTCAATTTGCTGTTGGATTCATGTTTCCCACTGTCTTCGTGGCTGAGGAAGATGCCACCTGTTCTTCACGTGCTCTAAAACAGAACACGCAGAGCCGTGCCACCGCTAATGACTTCTGTTGACCGTAGTTGCCTCCTCGTTGACCACGGGTTTTTATGACCGGTTTGGGTGAGCTAGAAGGACACACAACATGTCCTTGGTTCCACGAACTTGCCCATGTGGCTCTTCTTCCCAGAGGACACCTGGAACATATCGTTTAGTAAAACAGCTGCGGAATCCGGGGTTGGCTACGGAAACCAGGATCAGCTGCGGAAACCCTGTGTGAGCTACGAAAATGCAGCACTTTGAACCAAAATTCTAAACCAACAACATAGTCATTAGCATAATTAGCAAACCATGTAAAAAGTCCTAAAATACAATGATTTGAGCAATTTGATGGAGGGAATGAGTGGCAAAAGAAGGAAATGAATAGGAAAAGGAGGCTGAGAGGATGTGTAAAGAAGTGCAGGTTTGAGGCTCAACGGATGCCCTAAGCAATTAAGTTTGATCATCTCAAGCAATTAAGTTTGATCATCTCATAATTAGTAATTGATACTTTTCCATCTCCTAATAATAAAAAGTAATTTTCTAATTTATTGACCTCAACATTATAACCTTGGGCCCTCTTAGTTGGCATTGTCACATATTTCTCTCTTCATTTTTGAACGAGGCAAGAACTCTCAATCAAGGTTCAAATATTATGAGTATGGATTTCCATCACCTGCAACAAAAAATTATGCTAGGTGATTTCAAATTCCATTCAATATATTTCTTCATTTAAATAAATTCCTTATTTTATTTTGGAAGATGTACCTTTTATATTGTAACAACCCCACCCATGGCCCTTTCATAAAACACATTGTAAATATTTTGCTATATGCGAAATTTGAAAAAGGGGGTTGAGTCATGGGGTCCAGAGCTAGGGAGGAGGATTGTTTGCTTGGGATGTTGTGCTTTCTTGTGTAGGAAACCTGGATTGTTTGGACAACCATTAAAGGTTGGCTAGCGCATAAATTTAATCAACACTTCTTGCTATGTTGCATGGGTTCGCAAACCCAAGGGTGGGGTTCGTCAACCCGTCCCGAGTTCTCATCCACAAGAGTTGGGTTTTGGTATGAGTGCTTCCAAAATGAACCCAAAAGAACTAGGTTCTCCGAGTAAGAACCAGGTTCTCAACAACCAAAATTTGGGTTCTTTTGTCTAATTGGGTGTGCCGAACCTCGATAATGGGCACGTGGAACCACAAAATCGGGGATGTTAGAGTTTGTGTGTAGTGAAACATAATTTTTTAATTAAAAATTTAAACTAAAATATGGAATGCCTTGTATGATGCATGTATTGCATGTTACATCTTGAGTGTGATGTTCTTGCAATTAAGGTTATGTACTGGTAAGCCAGTATGCCAAATGAATGCATCCCCTTCACACTGAAAATCAAATCGCTGACTATATTCAAAATTAAAACACTTCTTTTTTTTATCAGAAATATCCAATGGAAAATCTAGTGATAATAACGATTTATGGATATGAATATGAGATAACAGTGCAAAAAGCCTCGCTTTTTTTGTTTGGTGTTTATGCAAAGGTTTTTGTTGTGTCAAAACATATCCATTTTATCATTAGAGACATCATCATTTTTATTTAATGGTTTATTTATTTATATGTGGAAATTACAACTCATAATTGGATACATGACTACATTACACTATATAAAATTTAATAGGGAGTATTGGTGTTTCTATTTTTGACATTAAAATCACTTTAATGAAAGAAATTGCCAAGTTAACATCTTTTCACTTTTCTAAGGGGTTTGCATGTACGTTGATAATTAGATACAACTTGGGATTAATAAAATAGTGTGAATTTAAGTAAATATATAAAGTAATTCATAACAATGGATAGTGATTCGGTACTTGTTAGCTTGCAATTACACATGTTACAATGCGACTTTTTAATACATATTAGGTTTTATATACCCTTTTTTTAATACGGTAGGTTTTATATACCTTGGTAAATGAAATTTCAATGTGAATGTTGAATGTTGAATGTTCAATGATATGCATGTTTAACTATTTAAAGTTTAAATCATAAAAAGTAAATATTTTCTGGTTTAAAGTTGGAAAATATACAAATTCATATATATATATATATATATTATATATATTATATATATATATATATATATATATTATATATATATACCCCCAAAGAACCCACACACCTTATGTCAAAAGGTGACGTACTTGTCGTTGTTCTCGAACCCACGTTTCCTGGCAACATAGGGTTCTTGAAAGTAAATGCGTTGCAAGAGAAAGTACACAGGCCCATGTTGCTTGAGAAACAACAACAAGAGAAGTGGACAAGAAGTCTAGTAGAGACATCACGCACTGTAGCTCAAAAAGGACGTAATAGTACCTATAAAATAAGGAAAATAATAAAATAAACAATAGCAGGAGGAGGATTCATTCGAAAGAAAAGATAGAAGTAGACAGGGGAAGACACACATCTGAACTCAGGTGTGCAAGAGGCAGACAAAGAAGGCAGAGCGGATTTGGAGCATCAAGTGACAACAATCAACAAGTAGTTCTGAAGAGGAGAAGGGAAGAGAAGAGAAGGGGATTGGTTCTCTGGTTCTTTGGAGGCTGTGGATTGAGTTGCTAGACTTTGGAGCCTTGTAATAGCTTGGGGTCCCTGGAGGCTGTGGGTTGAGATAGGATCCTTGGAGCTCTATAATAGCTTGGGTCCCAGTACGCTGTGAGTTGAGACAGAGGTCTCTAGAGCCTTATAACAACTTGGGTCCCTGGAGTTTGTGGGTGGGATGGAATCTTTGGAGCTTTGTAATAGTTGGGGTCCCTTGGATGCTATGGGTTGAGATAGTAGAATTTGGAGCCTTGTAATAGCTTGAGAAGAGGCCATCCTAAAGCAACATCAAAGGAAGATCTGATTGATGACTTGTGGTTACTGCATTATTGTAACAATGAATTATGGACTCCCTCGAAAGGGGTGAAACCCTATGTGAGTACTTGGGGGATGAGGTGGAGCACCTTTGGACTCCCTGTGTTGTCGAAGGAAGCATTTTTCAGTTGGTGGGACTGAGGAAGGAGTTCTTTTGGAGTCCTTGTTTTGGTTGGTACCTAGTGTTTTAACCCCTTAAGCAAGCAATCCCCCCCAGACTCTGGAATTTGGTTCGGGGGTGACAACGGCAAGTAAGTGTGGCTATAATTGTCTATGATTGGTTGGAGATTCCTTGTCCCAAACTCAGTTGCCTTGCAAGTTTAAAGATAAGTATCTGCTAGTAATTTTTTATTTGTTGATGAACCATGATGCATTCTTAATTGTGATAGTTTTGGATTATGGAATTGTATTTGTGTTTTTTATGTATAAATGTGGATGCATTTTGATGTAGATATGATATTGATGGACATGTTGAATATATATATGTGTGTGTGTGTGTGTGTGTTTGTGTTGTTGATTTGGAATGAGTGATATTGCTAAATAAGGTTAGTAAGCATGAGCTTCTGAACTAGAAATAAGATGATGTGCAACTAACTTGTTGGTGTTGATCCCAAAACAACACATGCACAAATGTGTAATAAACCATATGATAATAAGAACCACACTATAATGTTGAGTTGAACCTTAAGCCGAATGAAATGCTTAACATAACAAGAAAAACACATAAATGAATGATAAAGGAACATAAGGCCATGTTGCAGGCTGCAACAAAGCCATAGGAGCTTGGAATAACACTTGAAATAGTGGGCTCAAAGACCCTTTATTAATATGAAACAATGACATTGAAGGCCGTCTGCTAAGTAGGGTCTGCATTTGCTTACATCCATTTATTTGCCTAGGTTACACACTACTTTGCCGCGTGGCAGGCGTTGCATGAGCATTGGGGGTTGTTTCCCTTGGGGGACAGATGAGCCCATCAACTTTACCTAAATGGCCTTTAGCCTTGCATCTTGAGCAGGCTGAATATCTTTCGTTAGCGCCCTAGTGTTGTTGGTGAGGCATTGGAAGATTCTGTGTAGCGTCATGGATTTGCTTACAAGATCGACATGGATTTTGGTATTATCAGCTGACGAGTAAGGTGGAAACCTCTTAGGACTCCAGACCAAGCCCGTGGTAGGTAATGGCCATTCGAGCACCTACGCCGACATGCTGGGATTCCCTATCCAAGAATGGGGAATGCAAGCTAGCCAAGAACTCCTTGGAGTTGGATTCACCCAAACTCAGGAGGGGTAGCACCATGGAACGCCTTAATAAACCATTCGTGTCGATATGAAGCCTTGAAGTTGATCTGGAGGCCTGCCAGACTTCTGAGGTAGAGCCATGGTCGAAACATAGTATTAAAAACCAGAACTGGTGACCGAACTAGTCCACCTAATAAACTGGGTTTCAATCCAAGACTGGTTAGATCTTAGGCAAATTCATGGTCGAAACATAGTACTAAAAACCGAAACCGGTGACCGGACCAGTCCACCTAATAAACCGGGTTTCAAAACGGAACCAGTCAAATCGAGACTGGTTAAATCTCAATGAATTGGTTTTAAAAAACACATGAAATAATTAATTTTAATTAAAATAAAAAAAATTAAGAATTAAAACCATGATTCTTAACCAATAGACACAAAATATGCAAAGTTTGCTCATATATATACCATGTAAAGGTGAATATATCAAAATGTAAGTACTATACATATCAACGACAAAATATATAATCAATAAGGCTCTAAATGGCCTCTATAGTTCAAAAACAAAGCCTACAAGCTATGGGGCCACTGGCCTACTACAAGTCTACATATATGATATTAGTGATCCACATTATCATTTGAAAGTTGAAACTTATCATCGTGATCAAACTCTGTTGGTTGAGTCTCGACTCCCAAACTTTATAACTGCTTGAGTCACAAACTTCTCTGTTGGTTCAATGACTTGAGTCTCAAACTTTAGAAGGTATTCTACCCTAATATGCCCTATTACTTCATTTTATGCTCCACATGGCTTTACATGGCCTCCTATCCCAGCCAAGTATTGCTTGAACTTGTTAATACCCCCTCCTTCAAAAGATTTTTGGCAATATTTGCAGATCATTTTTCCATCAATCATATCACAATGAGCCCATGCAGTATCCGCCCGACATTTGGAGGCATGGTGGCTGCTACTTAGCTCAAACTCTTTGTTGTTCCACTACTCGAGCAAAAACTCAACACTCTCCAAGCTCACAAAAAATCTCACAAAAACTCTAAATGAGATGTGTGAGGCAAATGAGAGGGGATAACTCCTTTTATTGGCTTGGAGGGGTTGTTTTTGGAGGGAAACAACCATTATTTTCCCTCCAAACTGTTGAGAAATCTAGGGCATCAAGATTACGTGATTTCTCTATAATGATAACTGCTTGCGAATGTTGTTTACTCCTTTAGATTAGGATCTTCTCTTTGCTTAGATTATTATTATGTTATTCTTCATCAAACAACTACGAATGCATAAATAATAAAGAGACCAAAGAAACATAATGTAGGCGATCATCCAGGGCCCAAAACTCTCCAACTTGAGAGGAAAACCCAAACAAAATCTTCTTCATATAGAGTCTTCAATTGATGAATACCAAGACCAAGACCAAGACCCTTGACCTATTTCACCTCTCCAAGACCAAGTCACAAGATCCTTCTTCACTGCTTCTCCTTCTTGCACAAGTTAACACAAGTCACACTGCCTTCATGCACTACTAATCTTGGCTACTCTGAAGTTTCAGCTGCCTGAAATCACTACAAAGACACACGTGTGGGCTGAATTATGGTTCTTCTTGGTGTGCTTCTCCTTTGCTTACTTTGAGGACTATTCCTTGTTATTTCAGCTAGCAATGATGATTGAGTGGAGACCCTTTGTCTTTTACCAGGACAGATGTAACCCTACTGTAAAAACCCTAGTTTTTATCACACGTGAAGATATTAACCCAAAAACACTGCCAAATGAGTTCGATCTTTCTCTCCTTCTTGTTGGTTATGAGGTTGCCTTTCTTGAGAACTTCACACTTCTTCCTCCCTTCTTCTTGACAAAAATTCTATCTTCTAAATGGAGGCCGAGCTACCTATTTATAGTGGTCAGTGCATCCAATTGAATAGGTGCTTAGGTCAACATGTCTTTTGTAGAATCCTTAGGTCGAATTGAAGGTGAGTTTGTGACAAGGTCTTGGAGGGTAATTTACATAATCAAAATAACTTTTTACAATGTGAAACATGTCTTCTATACATGACAATGACTCCCTAGACTCTATGACTTGATGACCAACCCTAAAGGCTCATAATGGGAGCCTTAACTAAAATAAAATTACTTGCTCATGAAATCCATGAGACAAGCATTACAAAATAATTTTATTTTTCTTCTTTACATCAATTACATAAAATCACAATCACACATCATTATGAAAACTGAACCTAGTTACACTTTTCTACACAAACCACCTCACAAGCCTCCAAGAAAGCCTCTAGTGGGTCTGCGGTCAATATGGCAATGAATTGGCCGGTTTATGTTTGGTTTGTCTAAAAAAATGGCAAATGAGGGTATTTGATCGAGTTTTTTGACCCATTAGATTTGACCGACTTCCGGTTCAAACAGACTAATTTTAAATACTATGGGTCGAAAATACTGGCTCGAGGAAGTCTATGAAGTAGTAGAGTTTTTTCTTCAGGTGATCGTGGAGATCCCCATCTTAGACATCGCTTGAGGCAGGGCTGAAGTCCCCTTAGTCGATCCACGACGAAGAATGAAAAGAAAAACTTGTTGGAGCACAGAGGGGTCAAGCCCTGAAATTATAAGAAAGATTGGGCAACCTCATCCTTTCACAGATCAAGCCCTAGCTGTGGAAACCTCCAATTGGCGTGGATCTCCCTCTAACACGATTGGTCGCAAGAGTGTTGACATGGCCCAGAGGTGGAACCTGGAAGGAATACCCTGGAATATTGTTGCAGGAGGCAAAAGGGGCCAACTGGGATTGTGACAATCGAGACATGCTGGTGGCCACGCCTCGATTGTTATGTTATTGGTTGGGGAGGGACCTGCTTGATAGGTCATCACATTAGGTTTCCTCGAAGCACTCGCATAAGGTGCAAGTGGAAGGGAGTGGGATGAGGTGGCGGTGCCACTATGTGTCCCAATTGGGAGTAAGGGTCATTAAGGGGTGTGGCAGCAAAGAAAAGTTGAGTGAAAAGAAGTGGGATGATGTATCCCATAAAGGGGATACGTGGTTGGGCCCGCACTATCTTTGTGGTGCTATTGGGTCAGGGACTGGCCACTTGCTAAGTCAGCCCGATGAAGTTCACCGGGAAGTTTAAAGCGGGATTCAAATGTAAAGCATTACGAGGTAAGCTAGTGGGATGACGTAAGTCACTCCACACAGTGGTACGCACCATCCTATTGGTGGAGAAGGGTCCCGCCAACCGTGTTGGCTCGATGCCATGACCCCATAAGAGATTAAGAGGGTTGAAAATTTGCAAGTGTCAGGATGAAGGAAAATGAGATGACGTGGGAGTGGTTACGGTGGCAGCGAGGAGTTGGTTGTGGCGGACCAATGGGGAAGAAACCATACAACCCCACCATTCAATAACCTGGTAAGTGAAACCTAGCGGGAAGTGAAATGGGCCCTTTTGGCAATGCGCTAGAAGGGACCGAATGGTGTGACTTCGGTTGGCTGCGTGGCCATACACACAAGCCCGACAGAGCTCTCATTGGCGGAGGAAGGGCCCAAAGCCAGGTCATCCCAACGTTGTGCTGGGATAATTGCAAGTTCCAAGAGAAGGTGAGCAGGGTAATGTGTCTAGTAGGACCCACCCAGAAGGTGTGAATTCGTTCAGTTGTGTGGCCATACACACAAGCCCAACAAAGCTCTCATTGGTAGAGGAAGGACCCAAAGCCAGGTCAACCCAACTTTGTGCTAGGATAATTGCAAGCTCCGGGAGAGGGTGAGTGGGGTGATGTGCCCAGTAGGACCCACCCTAATGTGAAGAGTGGAAGTCATTTGATTTTAGCGGGCATAGTTAGTATATATATGGAACCATTAACTTAGAATTAATGGAATATATATATATATATATATATTATATATTATTATATATTATATATAATATATATATATATATATTATATATATATATATAATTAAAAAAATTAAAAAAATATATAATATAATAATAATTACCCCATTCCTCTAGTAGTAACCCCACCTGAGGGGTCGGGTGAAGTTACATATATTTATAAATATGTTCACACTGGCTAGTGCTTCAAATTTGGATTGCGGGCTGTATTGATCAGTTGGAACATATGTTGGTGACATTGTAGTTTGGGAAGTGGAATCTCGAGAAAAATTCGCTTGCAAGACCTTTAAGGTTTGGGAAATTTGGCCTGTTCGATTCACATGCATGTAGATGATTTTTTCATAAATTAATTCTATAATTTAAATTGAAAAAATGCACATGTATGAATTGATCTTGAAAATATTTTAGAGTTCTTTATTGGAATTGATCATTAACATTGATCTTAGGTAAACTCTTATACATGTTTTGTTATGTTTTTATAGGCTGCTCTTGTGAAAATTCCAGTTGTATCAGCGAATCGTTATATTTGGAGTCCAGATGGGGCAGTCCTTGGTAACTCAATCTCCACTCTTATTCCTTAATAAGATGTTTTGATATCATTTCCTTCTTTATACAACAATGTGAGTGATTTGTAATAATTCCATCTACAAATGCCTCTAACCTCCTTTTTGGTTGGTTGCACACCAATATAATGGTGTGCTACGCCCCCTATTCAGATACTGGCATGCCTGCATTTGTGTTATAGGAGTTGTGTTTTCCAAGCATATAGTTCACATATATTCTTAATGGTGTACTACGCTCTCTATTCAGATACTGACATGCTTGCGCTTGTGTTATAGGAGTTTTGTTTTCCAAGCATATAGTTCACATATATTCTTAATGGTGTGCTACGCCCTCTATTTAGATACTGACATGCCTGCAATTGTGTTATAGGAGTTGTGTTCTCCAAGCATTTAGTTCACATATATTCTTATACTGGGGCACGCGATTTGAGACAACATCTAGAGGTTTGCTTACATGCTTAAAGGCCAACCTGTACATTCTTTGTAGGTTTGTAAAATTAAGTTTGTATTGAAAGTATAATCTATTAACATTGATATAATTTAAACAGATTGACACACATGTTGGTGGTGTGAATGATATTGCTTTTTCACACCCTAGCTACCAGCTTTTCATAATAGTTACATGTTAGGATGATAAGACCATAAAGGTAATCTGTTTTATCATTTGTGTGGTAATCTGCTTTATCATATGTGTCAAGACTCATTCTAATAGTTGTTTATTTATTTGTATATGAGAATTTTAAAAAAGAAAAGGAAAACAATATTGTCTATGCTTTCAGGTGTGCGATGAAGTAACTAGTCAAAAGCAGTACACATTTGAAGGCCATGAAGCAGCTATATGTTCTGTTTGTCCTCGCCTGTAAGAAAATAAGAAAATATTAAGGTACTTTTTTTCCTTGATACCTGAAGAATTTATGTGAATTGCAGCTAACGAATATTATATTCTAGTTGTTTTGAAGTTACATTGCATATATTTTGTTTGATGTTTGGCTTCCTATGAATTTTTTCCATATGACAAATATTTTATTGCACTAAAGATAGATGGATTATGATTCTATGAATTGTGATTCTTTGTTCGTATGCAGTTTATTTTTTCTACAACTATTGATTGAAAGATCAAAGCCTAGCTATATGATATTGCGGGATATAGGGTGGAATATAATGCTCCGGGCCTTATAGTGCTGATGGAACAAGGTAAAATGTTAAATTGGGACGGTGTTTAGTTTGTACGTGTCTTCGTGTGGATCTGAATTTTACTTTCTCCAATTTTCTATATTTGCTCTGTCAAGTCCATATCCTTTCTGAAGTTACAAGTATATAATCATTTGTATTTTCTATTAGGCTCTTCTCTTGTGGAACAAGTAAAGATGGTGATTCACACCTGGTTGAGTGGTTGAGTGGAATGAAAGTGAGGGTCTACTTTAGGAAGTGTTCCTTAGGTGTTGTGCAATTTGATACAACCAAGAATAGGTTCTTGGCAGCTAGTGATGAATTTCAAATAAAGTTTGGGAAATGCATAACACCAACATCCTAACAACAATTGATGTTAAGGGTAGTCCGGTAAGAAGTTATTTTTGGAGATGAGGATGGTTTATTTTTACAGTTTCAAAACATTATTTTAATTTTTCTTGATCACATCTCAATGTATAATCTTGCTTTATTTCGAAAAAGCTCCAAGCTGGTCCCCGCCTTCGTTTCAGTAAAGATGGTTCCTTATTGGTAGTCACAATGAATGAAAATGGCATAAAGAACTTACCAATTCATAGGGATTTCTATTAATTTGCATGCTGGAGAGTAGATCCTTTGAAGGAACAGGGTGCCACCAGAGACAATGGCAACAAAGGTAAATTGTTTCGTCCATGCACATTTACTGTTACTGTGTAAATGCGCTGCTAATTAATGTTAAATTTTAAACTCTAACTAGATCATTTTTACTATGCAGACTCTAATTGTGAATGCCATGCCTCCTGCAGTCACTAAGGATGGTTTAATTTTAGAGTTTTGAAACATATTTTTTTTTTTTTTTATCACATCTCCATATATAATCTTGCTTTATTTCCAAAAAGGTCTAGGCTAGTCCCCCCCTTCGTTTCACCCAAGATGGTTCCCTATTGGAAGTCACAATGAATGACAACAACATAAAGTACTTACCCAATGCAAAAGGATTTAGCTTAATTTGCATGCTAGAGAGTAGATCCTTTGAAGGAACGAAGGTGCCACCAGAGACAATGGCAACAAAGGTAAATTGTTTCGTCCATGCACATTTACTGTGTACATGCACTACTAATTAATGTTAAAGTTTAAACTCTAACTAGATCATTTTTACGATGCAGGCTCCAATTGTGAATGCCATTCCTCTTGCAGTCACTACTCCCGGTTCCCTTTGTAGTGCTATAGAACGTTCAGAAAGACTTCCACCTGCATTGTCAATGACCAATTTTGTAAGAGCTTTCTCCTAGAATGATTTCTTTAGGATTTAGAATATTGGTCCAACATAATTCAGTTTAGTTTGTTACATATATCTTATCATTTTCTAAACTTTCACTCAAGTGTCCAGATATTGTTGCTTTATATCTTATCATTTTCTAAATTTTTCACTCAAGGGTTCAAATATTGTTGCTTTCAAGTTTCCATATGGCGTAGGATTTGTCAATGACCAATTTTGTAAGAGCTTTCTCCTAGAATGATTTCTTTAGGATCTAGAATATTGGTCTAACATTATTCAATTTAGTTTGTTACATATATCTTACCATTTTATAAACTTTCACTCAAGAGTTCAAATTAGTGTTGAAAATATCGGTTTCGGAAAAATATCGGCGAGGGTCTAGAGAAAATATTTTATCGGCAAATCGACGAAATATGAGCCAAATATCGGGCAAATTCGAAACCATGAAAAAATGCATAGTATATTACTATTTTTTCCAGGAAAAAGCTTCGTTTAATTTATATTAATATATAAGAAATTACATTTTGTAGATGCCAAGGCATATTCTTAAGGAGGCAAGGTTGCCTGTCAAGATACAAGAAATTGTCCAGAAAATAACTTAACTGCTAATCGTTATTACTCCACGCAGGGAGTCTGCTATCAACCATATTGTGTCAAAACATTCCTCAACATAGAGGAGGGAAAAAGGTCCAAAATTGTATCGTCTCTGCGGAAAGAGAGACATACTATATACCAAGTCCAAAACTGTTATATATACAATCGTAGGAATATATATGAGAAAAACATAATTTCTACAATGAGATCAGTAAGTGTTGGGCTTATAGCCCAATATGTCCATGATCAACAAAAGGTTTGTGGTAGTATTGATGGTAGGTACCATCGATTTCCTCATGTATCAGCCAGTCATCACCCTGTAAATGCGCTGCCTCTTTTGAAAGTTGATCAGCCTTCGTATTTTGTTCCCTGTAAATATGTCGACAGACAAAGGAGTCAAAAGAGGATATCAATTTTTGTGCTTCTCCAAGTATATGCCTCAAAGTATATGCATTACAATGTGATGCATTGTTGAGCCAGTTACACACAATTTTTGAATCACCAAATAACTGAAGATGTCTGCAATGTTGTACTAAGGCAAAATATATGAGATGTTTTGTTGTACAGAGCTCAGCAAAATTGTTGGTACCCCTGCCCAGGTTGATATGGATTTTGAACTTGTGAGTTTCATTCAGGAAAAGTATGACTCCTCCACCACATCCTGCCTCCTGAGCAGAACCATCAAAATATGCCCATGGTTTAGTTAAGTCTATGTTTTCAGGTATGATGGTGCAAGAAGGGGCTATGTTGTCATCCTCAGGAAGGAAGTCATAATCAGCAATGATATGAAGCAGAATAGAAGGCCAGTGAGGGTCCTTGAAATTGAAAATGGAGTGGTTTCTAGCAATCCATATAGCCCAGCAGGCTAGAAGAGGCATGTTCCTGGCTTTTCCTCTGTGGACATGGCACCAAGAATTCCAAGCATCTTGAATGTTGTTACCCTGCCAGGGATTTATGGATGGGAAGTGTGCAGAGATACAGTTCCAAAATTCTTTGGAGGATGGGCAACTAAGGAAGAGGTGTTCGGTATTCTCTCCATTGAGTCAACAAAGATGACACCGAAAAGGACCATGAAAGGATCTTTTCATCAAATTGGCACCTGTAGGGATCTTTTCAAACAAAATGTTCCACAGTAATAGGCGGGTACGTGGGGCAGCCTTGAGTTTCCAAAAAGATCTCTAGTTCGGATCAATGGACTGAGGTTTATATGGATCCATGAGCCTGATGTATCCTTCTTTAGGGGAGTACGTTCTGTTCTTTGCTAATGCCCAAATAACCTCATCATGTTCCTCTTTCAGGCGAATATGTTCCTAAGAGAGGGCTTCAATGTATCGTTGCCAGTCAAGTCGCCAATGCTTGGGGATGTCCAAGTCGAGGGTCGATTTCCATGCCTGATGAAGAAATGTAGAATTGTTCTGATCTCCGATATGCTTGATGTAGATGATTCCCCTATTGTTTAGGAACCTTACCAGATCAGCTGGCAGTCTGTGAGCATTACCACATCCCACCCAAGGATCCGTGCCAATACGAACTGCATTTCCTTCATTAATTCTCCATGTGATATCTTGTCGCAATAGGGGTAACGCATTCATCATCGCCTTCCAAATGTTGGAGATGTTGTTGTTCGTATGATGTGTCTGTCTGAACCAATCCATCAAGTTCATGGGCCATATGTATTTTGCATGAGCAACCCGAGACCAGAGATTGTTGGAGGTGATGAGTTGCCAGCCAAGTTTTGCAGCCAAAGCTTTCGAGGATAGATCAAGCCTTTTGATGCCCCATCCTCCCCATCGTTTTGGTAATGCAATCCTATCCCATTTAACCCAAGCAAAAATATTCCCGGGTTGGTTACCCTTCCATAAAAACCTGCAGCATATCCTTTGGAGTCTGTTCAGAATGCCTTTCGGTATCCATGCTAGAGTCATCCAGAACATAGGCGTGGCTTCAATAACTGCCTTTATGAGTATTAATCTACCGGCCCGGGAAAGGTATTTGTGGTACCAGATCTGTAAACGTTTTTCCACTTTCGCAATAAGGCACAACCAGTCTGCAATCCTATATCCAAGGGGCTTTAGCCGGAAGCCCAGGTATTTGAGCCTGTCTTCCAAATTGAGGGCGGAGAAGGGAAAGCGCTGGGTAGTATAAATGGTCTCGTGTTGGGATCATCCAAAGATGGTAATAGTAGATTTACCTTCATTAACTATCATCCCTGTTGCTTGTTGAAAGAGTTTGAAAATATTATGTAGAACTGTGGAATCTCCTATGCTGCCATTTAAGAAGATCAGGACGTCATCAACAAACAAAAGATGGGTCAGATAAAGGTTATCCGAGATCTTGATACCAACCAACTGATTTATGTTGCGGGCAGCGATGATAGATCTGCTTAATCCTTCCATAATAAGTAAAAATAGAAGAGGGGAGAGAGGGCATCCCTGCCTGAGTCCTCTCTTGGATAGGAAGAAAGGAGTAGCTTCCCCATTTAGTAAGACACTATAAGATACATCCTTAATGCAGCTCATGATCCATTTGATGTATACGAAGGGGAACCCCAGATGAGTCAATAATAATCTGATATATAGCCAATTTTCTCTATCAAAAGCCTTCGAGAGGTCCACCTTCAAGATCATGCCTTTCTGTTTCTTCGTCTGCAAAGTGTGAAGGAGTTCCTGAGCAGTGGAAATCACCTCATGTATCTGCCGATGCTGTAGAAAAGCAAATTGCTCAGGAGATATATGCTTAGACAAAATTGGCTTTAGTCGATTTGCGATTATCTTAGCAATAATTTTATATAGACAGTTACAAAGGGAGATGGGTCTGAAATCATTAAAGGAGGTAGGGGAGTCAGATTTCGGAATGAGGGCAATAAAGGTAGATTTAATGGCTGAGGGAATATTGCCACTTCTTCTACAGTCCTCCACAATCTTGAGTAAATCATCCCCTAGGATATCAAAGAAAGTAATATAGAATTCGATGGTCCACCCATCAGGTCCAGGGCTCTTATCTTTCTTGAACCATTTGATGGTGGCTTCGAGTTCTTCCTTCGTCACTTCCATCATTAGGTTCTCCGAGTCCTCCTGTTGTACAAACCTAGGGAATAGTTATGCCACCCGCATTATTTCCAAGATGTTCACTTCTCTAGGCGCCTTGTAGATGGATTTGAAGTGCTCATTTGCTAATCTAGCCAGACCTTGTTGTGTTGATACCACTTGGCCCTGTTCATCTTGTAGCTCCTAGATAGTATTAATGGCTTTCCTTCCATTAGCAAATTTATGATAGAACTTAGTATTGTTGTTGCCTTCAGCAAGCCAGATTGCCTTGCTTCTGAGACGCCAGCTCTCCTCTCTTTCCTTCAGGATTTGGGAGCGTTTTGAGACAAGGGAAGTGTATAGGTCCTTGTCTGCCTGTGATAGAAAGGTACCATTGGATGAGCCCTCGAATATAACTATGGCTCATTCTGCTTCCTTCAACGTGTTATCATCGTTAATCCGCTTCTGGTGTGCCCAGTATCTAGAGATCTTCTTGAGTTCCATCAGCGTTCTGATAAAACCAACAGTATGATCCTCCCGATCCGAAATAGGATTGGATCTCCAATATTCAGACACCAATTGCAGATAGGAGGGATCCTTGAGCCAGGAGGCATTGAATTTGAAGGGGCTTTTAATCCTCTGAATGTTATCTGTTAGTTCCAAAAATATAGGCCGATGGTTAGATATGCCTCCAATGCCAACCCACTGCCTAATGCGAGGATGAAGGGTTAAGAAGGCTTCTTTGATGAGAAATCTATCTAGCCTCCTAGCAAGATTGTGATCGCCGCTTCTGTTATTAGTCCAAGTATACTGGATTCTGACAGGAGGAATGTCTACCCACTGATGCTCTTCGAGTAAGGTGGATATCGTGTCGGAAAGGCTGTCCACCTGGGCTGAGTGACCCCAGGATTCACAGTATCCCAAAGAGAAGTTCAAATCTCCTCCCAGGATGATATTATCTGTCTGTAATAGTTCAGAATTGAGAAGGGTCCTCCAAAAGGTTTCCCTATCCATATACGTTAATGATTCAGATATCAATTCCAATAGAGTGGGCGAATACATCAATACCCATGAAACCTCTGCCTCCCCATGAGTTCCTAAGCTCCATAAACTTGTTACAGAAACCAATAGTAGTATCACCCGATCTCCCGGATGCGTCCAAAGCAAGGAAGGTCCAATTCGGCAGCCATGAGTTGAGGGTAGGTATGAGGGAGGCCACCGAGCAAAGGGTTTCTTGTAAGAAAATGACATCCAAATCGGTCGAGGTGAGAAGTCTTCTGAAGGCTAGTTTTTTCGGGGGGGGGGGCTAAAAACCCCTCGGCAATTGAAAGATAAGAATTTCATGGAGGGTGAGGATGAGGGCCATCCCTTGCTCTAAGAGCCCTGTCAATGGTTTGCTGTCGCCCAAGGGCAACTTCTTCATCCGCAATGTGTCTGGCTTTGGAGAGCTGAGAGGGGCGTCCCCTAGTTGATTTATGGGAAGCCGAGGGACAGATGGGGTCTAGGCCAATCGCATCTAAACCCTTATCCTTTGTTATGG